>CATIWF010041601.1:0-14672 GCA_949630135.1 Balakata baccata
CCATTTGTAACGGCTAATTGGTAGGAAATCAATATAAATACCTTATCAAAAGGTCATTTAATAAGAGCCAACAACTTAACAAGTGTCAAAGCTATTGCAGTTTATTTTCTCAAATCCTTTCATTCAATTACTTTTGTATAAGGGTTCAAGTGTTAATCTGAAAACACTTGGGTTGTCTTGTAATTGGGAAGTGTGAGTTAATTTACAAGGAATTGGTTGTTGTGTGAGCCACAAAATACAAGGGAATTTTGGGTTGAGTGTTAGTCTTGCTAAAACACCTAGTTGGGAGTGAGTTAGTTGAAACTCCAAAGATTGTAATCTAAATGATTAGATTAGTCAATATCCAATTTAAGTTGGAAAGAGTAGTAGGGTTAGTTAACACCTGAACCTCAATAAAATTCGTATTTCAATCCTCCCTTTTCTCTTATATTATCTTGTTGTGCAAATTTTTAATTTTCCACCAATTCATCCCCTTCTTGGTGATTGTTTAGGCAACAATATAATTATTATAATTATATATTTTTATTTATTAATTATTTAAATATTATTTTATTAATTAGTTAATTTAATTATTTAATATATATCTGTAAATTATTCTATTACCAAGAAAAGATGATAAAATAAAGATCAAATAAAAATAAGAATCCTACTTTTATTAGAATTCCATTAGAGAGAGAATTTTTTTTTTCTAAGGATTTTTGCAGAAAAAATAAACTCTAATCATTTGAAATTAAGTCTCATTTTGCCCCTGGTTTTTATTGTTTATTTATTTGAGTTTGTTTCTAATCAATTTAAGTAGAAAGATGGTTACTTTATATTTGTTGAGAGAAAAAAATTTCAGAAATAAAAAGTAATTTAGCCCCATTTTAATTACAAAAATCCAAAACTAACCTTATTTCATTTTACTGTTTCTCTTCAATCGCTGGTCAAATTTTCACTTCTCCAGTACAAACATATAATCTTTTGTTAATATTTCTTGTTCAATTGCTGGTTTAGCATTTTTTAAAATAATTATTTTTTAAAGAAAATCTTTGTTTGAAGGAAATGTGGTCAAATAGTTATATTTAAATTATTAATTTTTTAAAGAAATTATATTTCCATTTATCCAATTTATTGTGTTTCAACAAAGTTTTTATGTAGTTGGAAAATTTATTGACCACTTAAATTATCTCAAAATTTTTTCAAATTTTTTTTGAAAATTTTATGTTTTAAACTAATATAATATATAAATTTATGTTATGTGACTGTGATATATCGTTATTTTATATTAATACTAAATTTTTTACAATTTATAAGAAAAATTACTATTTATTTTATGTAGTTTAATATAATATATTAGTATCTCATGAGATTTAGAAAAAATTCTATTTGTTTCTCTTTTTTATTTATGTTAAACTATATGATATTTATCGTTAGTAAAAAATATATATATATATATATATCAAATTTCATAGAATATTAATATAATAAATCAAACTTACAAGAGAGTATTAGTAAAATATATCAAATTTCAGGAGATAAATAGTATAATTTTTAGAATAAATAGTGTACTACATTAAACTATAGGAGATAAATAATATATTTTTCAAACCTTAAAAAACACTAATATATTATATCAAAATATAAAAAATAAATAATAATTTTTCCAAATTATATTATTTTTAAATTATAAAATTATTTTTATCATTTTAAACATTTGTCATTTCTTTAATTATCCTTCTTTCCTATTATCTCCCAAACCATTCCTATGTACCCTTTAATTAATTATACTTTACAACCTCCCATCCATGAAATAATTATACAAATGGTATCAAATTTTACTATTTTGTTACAATTTATTATCAAACCTTTTAATTATTATAAATTGTTACCAAATTTTTATAAATATTGTAATTTGATACAAATTTTCAATTTTCAGCACATGAAAAATAATATAACATTCCACGTCATATTTATTTCTTCATAAAAATACACTCAAGAAAATACAATTTAATAGATTATTCTCATTTTTATAATTTATTTATGTAATTTATTTTTCTTTAATCTTTAGAATTGTTGACTTTTGAATGTGTTTTTATAAGTGAATAAATTTGATGTAGAAATTAAAATAAGGTGATATATCATATTATCGTTCTAATATTAAAAATTAAAAATTAATACTAAATTATAATATTTATAAAAAATTTATACTAATTTATAATAATTAAAAGATTTGATACGAAATTGTTAACAAAATAATAAAATTTGGTTAGATACTAATTTATGTCGATTAAAATATTTGATGGCAAACTTTAATAAAATAATGTATCATTAGTGATTTATCCTGCCAAGCATGATTGGAACTCATTCCCTTCCTTTTTCTCTTCCCCTCCTCTTAAATTCTCCTCCATCCATTCATAGCCTAAAGAAGCCTGTGTGTGCACGCAGAGAGAGAGAGAGAGCAGTTTTAGGCTGGTACTGGTGGTAGTTGTTATTGGAATCTGAAATTTGGAACAGAGGATTCGAAATCCATGGCCTCTCCCACCTCAGCCAAAGACCAGAATGAGCAGCAGGTAGGTTTGTTCACATATGATTATGATCATCGGCTTCTTTTGCTTAATGTATTGTGAAATTCTAGGGTTTTCATTTGTAATCTATTTAATTATTACAGGTTCTGGTAGAGGAGAAATTGTTTGCAAGAACCTTGATATTGAACAGACCTAGACAGTTGAATGCCCTTTCGTATCAAATGGTATTATATATTGCTTTAATTTTCCTCTTTTGTAAAAAGAGGTGTTTAATTTAGTTTAGTACTTTAGCAATTCCTCCATTTATGCTTTTTGTATTGCAGATTTCTCGGCTGTTGGACCTTTTCCTTGCTTATGAGCAGGATCCGAATGTCAAATTCCTTATTCTCAAGGTCCTCATTATTATCACTGTTCTGCAGATTTTGTTGAATGCATATATTATAATCAAGTCCAGTCTCGTCTTTCTTGAATTTATTTATTTATGGGGACAATTTACATTTGCTTGTGCAAGTCTTAAGGCAATTTTTTTATTTAATTTAATTATCACTGGCTGTTTCCATGCAGGGAAATGGAAGAGCATTTTGTGCTGGTGGTGATGTTTCTGCTGTGGTTGTTGATATTCATCAAGGTATTATATGAATGCTTTTCTTTTATTTCTTTATTAGCTGTGTTTGTTTCTTCTGTTCCTTCACATTTACAACACTTAACTGATAATCCAAACCTTTCTTTAATCCTTGCCTTACCATCTTTTCAAAATATAATGTCAAATTTCCTTTTATTTCCCATTTTACTTTCTATTGAAACCACTAGCCACTTGATTATCATTATTGCGTTGTTTTCTCTTGGATGTGAAGAATCCCATTTTCAAGATTTAGAAGAACTTAGCTGATTTGAACTCCAAAATAACTTCATTCCATTGCGTGCATAAGGTAATTGGAGATTAGGTGCCAAGTTCTTTGCGAAGGAATTCATTTTAAACTATGTGATGGCAACTTATACTAAACCCCAGGTAGACCCACCTATCTTTTACATAAGTCTCCGCCGCTGTTGACTTGAATTAATTCATTTTCTAATTATCTGGCAGGTCTCAATCCTCAATGGAATTGTCATGGGAGGTGGTGCTGGAGCTTCAATGCATGGAACATTCCGTGTTGCAACTGAGAATTCGGTAGTTATCTCTCTTTTTATCAGGTTTGAATAATAGGGAATTTCTCTTGCCCTCGAAGAAGTGAACATTTTTGTGGCTATTATCTTATTGGTCTGCAATTCTTCTCTATAAGTGAATCTACATCCTGTGGTTATTTGTTGAACATGAGAATGCAAGTCCAGACAAGAAACTCAATGATATGAAAATCTGCACTGGCGCTGAAACTCCTATATTGCATGCTTTCTGAGTCAGTATTTCTACTTTACTGACATGTTTTTTTTGTTGGAAATTTTGCAGGTCTTTGCAATGCCTGAAACAGCTCTAGGGCTCTTTCCTGATGTAGGTGCCTCTTATTTCTTGTCAAGACTTCCTGGATTCTTTGGTAAGCAATTCTTGTCCTTTATTAAACTTAAAAAACCTATTACTTCATATTCAATGGATTATGTAAATCTGAAATTCTAGAAAATGCAGAAAAAATCTGGTTTCTTCAGTTCGTTTGTTGGTTTTGGGTTTGGTCCTTTTCTGGGCTGGCAGTGGATAGATACCTATCCATTAAGGGCTACCCCCACCCAAAGCCATTTAATAATATACTACTGTACCATCTTAAACCTGATTAAAATTTTACTTTTATTATTCGCATATGTTCTGCAACCTATAAGAATTATCCCATACTATCTAAACCTGACAAACCCTTTTATTTATTTATTTATTTTCCAGAAATATTATTAACTCATAAGTCTAGAAATATAATGTAAAACAAAATCTCCAAAAATGATATAAATCAAAGAAAAATTAAATTAATTAAACAAATTTAGTATTTAAATAAATGGATAGCAAGTAGCATAGTTGTTATAGGCGAAAGGCATACCAAGGCGATAAAGGCTCTTATCGCCTGAGGCGCGAGGAGTAAGGCAAGGTGCGTGCCCGGAAAAAGTAAAAAATAAAATGAAATTAACCTATAACTCATAAAGCAACAAATACATAAAATAAAATCATGATCATAATGTTATCACATATCTAATAATAACAATCTTTAGTGTATAATATATTTGATATTAACATTAAACATGCAATAAATTGCCCTTCTCCAACCTCCACCATTTGCTCAAAATAATCTATCCTTTTTATAAGTATTTTGTGAGATAGATGAAGTGGGTAGAGTATAGAAAATAAAAATTTCAGCATCGAGAAAGATTGACAAGAAAAGAGAGAGAGATAGAGAGAGAAAAAAGAAGAAAGAAAAACAAAAGATTAATAAGAAAAAAATCGAAGAGAAAAGGAAAAAAGAACAAGATGGTTAAGAAGTACTTAGTGTTGGAGGAGTTGGAGGCTGGACGGAAGAAAAAAGAAGAAGAGAAAAGGAATGTCACCTGGGTGCACCTTGCCTTAAGCCCAAGGCGCGCACCTTAATGACATCACCTGCCTTTAGGCTCATGAGGCACTAAGTCTAGCACATTGTGCAGCTTAGCACACCTCAGACAACTATGGTAGGTAGTGGACAACAGATATGCCATAACCAAATCCTATCATATGAACGGGTTCAGAAAGTGGGTATCCTAAGGTATTAACCTAAATCTAGCATAAGTAATAAATTCAAACTCGAATCCGTTCCAAACCCAATAAGCAACTACCCATATCCTTCCCAATAAGGTTTGGTCAAGGTGGGAAGCCACAATTCCTAGTCTTTTTTGTGCTCACACGGTGACATTGAAGCTATAGAATTAATAGGACCATTCAATATGTCAAGTTTAATTGTTAACCATTCATTTATGTTGGAATGATTTAGGAGATCTATGTCAAGATTATATTTCTTCATAGATTATAGGTGAAGGCTTAGAGAATGTTCTATGCTTAGTACTCTTTCATTTTAATTCGAAGGTGAAGTTTTCTTTTTTTGAGAAACTTTATTCTCATTTATTTCACTCAATTAATGCTTTAACTTGATAAATGAAAATTTATCTTGAAGAAATGGGTAAAGAACCACTTAAACTTGAAAAAATAGGTAAAAGACATTGTATTAAGCATCATTTACCAATTCAAAAAATTCATTGAAAAAAAAATTTAGACACCAAAATGTTGGATTTCAAAAGTATAGATATCAAATTGAAATTAACCTTTTTTTATTATTTTTTTGTTTTTTAGTATAGCCAATTTTCATATTTGTTTCCTTTTTTATCTTTCTATTTCCTTTTCTTAGCATATCACTCTATTATTCCATCATGGGCTCATGCACATCTCAAGGTGTTTGGTGGCAGTTGTGAGAAATTTTTTTTTAAGATGTTGACAATAAACAATGTTGGTTTACTAGCACAATGTTTTACCCATGACCAATAATTTTGGCACTCCTGTGCATGTCTTGCTTTGATGGAAGTTTGTATAATTGGTTCTCATTTCTACATTGGGACTATTGCTCTATATTCTTTTTGCAGGAGAATATGTTGGCCTGACCGGTACTAGATTGGATGGTGCTGAAATGCTCGCATGTGGCCTTGCAACTCACTTTGTCCCATCGAAGGTATATGCTTCAACTAAAATATTAGATTCAAATGTGATGAAGCTCCTATGTTCATAGCACTAAGTTGTAAAATTATCTTTGTTAAAAATATGTGTCTGTATGATTGTGTTGGCACGTTAGGAATCGACATTTGTATTACATTTAGGGAAAATTAAAAGAAAATCTTGAACTTTGCAAAATATTACAAGTATGTCCAATTCTAAAAAAAATTCTTTTTAAATTATATAAACTTTCATTTTTGAAACAAATTTAGCTTTGGTAGTACAGAATCCATCTTAAAACCTAGCTGACACTTGCATCGATTTACCAAATGGATTAACTGGCGATGATGTTGATTAACTGGCTGACTAGATTAAATATGTCCAATTATAATTGGATAATTAGATTAAAGCGCTAACTATTTAATCCAATCAGTTTATTTAATCTACATTAGTGCCAACTATTTTATTTGGTCAATCAACGTTAGCGCCAATCAGGTTTGGAGATTAATTTTGTGCTACTAAAGTTAAATTTGTTTCAAAAATAAAATTTCATATAATATGGATAGAATTTTTAAAAAATTGGATATAATTGTGAAATTTGTAAAAAGTCGGGATCTTTTTTTGTAATTTTCCTTAAATTTATTGTTGAGGTTCTAATGTAATGAGTCTCAGAATCTAAGAGTTGTATCAAGAATAAAGGGATTTGGTTAATTAGTGTCAAGTCAAATCTTATCATTTATGGACTCTGGTTTAGTGGGAATGTGGGATGATTATCTACACTTGGTAGATAATCATATCCCACAGTTATTGGCAGATCTAGTGTTGCTTTCTCTTATGTGTGTGTGTGTCTTCTACTCATTAGGAGATAAGAAGAGAAATCATCTTTCCTCTCAAATCTCTTTGTTTATCATACATGTGGTGTTGTTTAAATCTGAGTTGATATGATGTTTTGACAGTATTATGTTAGCTGAACATATAATGTTCATGGAATTCGGGTTGAATCTTTATGGTAAACATTTTTAGATCCTTAGCATCTACTTACAGCAATGTGAGGCTTCTAAATGTAAAATTTAATATGAGTTCACTTTAGAAGTTTATAATCGACGGATCATATTTAGATTAATCCTGCAATTATTTGGATTTGTGTGTGTCAGTATGTTTTGTTGGCTAATGCCTATTCAAGTATGATTAAAGCAGGAATCTTTGCCTTGTGAATTCTAGAGACTGATGTTCCTGCTCACAACAATGATAACTCTACAGTCTTATCAAATAGAAATCCATATCCTAATATTAAGTTCAGAATTCAATCAGTATTTCTTCCCTACCATTTTGCTCTCTGCATCAGATGTTTAAGTTTATTCTCTTACTCATTTGATGAATGCTTGCTGTTTATTCCATTTTCTTAATCTGTTTTACTTGATTGACAGAACTTGTCTTTGTTAGATGAAGCATTGCACAAAATAGATTCAAGTGATCCAGATACCATTTCATCCATTGTTGCTGAATATTCTCAGCAACCATATTTGAAAGAGCAAAGTGCTTATCACAGGTTAGTATTTAATTTGATATGTATGACTGTTCTCCATTTACTTTTTGGTAGAAAGTCTGTGATTCCTGATGTTGTCCATGGACCTCTGTTTCTTTTCCATCCACTTTAGTTAGTCGCAATAATTTTTTCTATTTTGTTGGCTTGTGTGATCTGGTTCTTTTCAAAGAGCTATATCCTTTTAGATGCATCAACACCATAGTCCAATTAATCTTGTCATGAATATCTATAGAATGGGTCAATTTTGGTCATTTACTGATTTGGTCATTTTTTAGAGTTTCTTTTGGATTAAGAAAGTGTTAATTAGACATAAATATAAGCAAATAGGACTAAATTGCCCTTATATTGATTGATAAACTCAAAATATTGGAAAACTAAAAAAAAATAGAAGACTTGTTCTTTGTATTGCTTTGAAAATATTAAAAAATTAGGTAAATGTAATAAATGTTAATAAGGTTATCTAAGGATAAAATGGGAAAATAGAAGTTAATATTTTCTTGAATACACAAAAATGACAGATAAAATGAATTTTTTTATTTTTTTTCAAAAGTGATAATTAAAGAGGAATGGAGGGAGTAATTATTTATCAACAAATAATAAAATTCTATTGAGGAAAAAAAGAAGTATTAATTATAGAATTCTAAATTTATTAGGGTTAGGTAAAATTTGAACATATTTTGTAACCATTTAATCAATAACAATAAATTAACCTACTGGGATTGAGATAGATGTTTGAATCAGTTCAACAACTTTTAAGGATATGAACTATGAATTAATTTTTCAATTTTGATTTTTATAATATGTTGCATTTTCCTCGCTTGATTGTTAAATAATCACCTCTGACATAAAGGGTGGCTTGGATTTTTTTACAATTTTTGCAGTGAATAGTTATTATCATAATTTCTTTCATTTCTCTGAAGAAAGTTTCTCAAAAGCTCACTGTTTTCTTTTTAGGTTTGTCAAATAATTTAAAGCATTTACATGCTTTACATGAATGCAGAGAGATCAATTAAACTCATTTCATTTTGAAATAATGAATAATAGTTCTTTTTGATGTGGACTTGCCAGCTGGCATTTTTGTTGTGTTTCCTAGATCATATTTTCAGTGGTTACTTGGTTTCAGGTTGGATGTCATTGATAGATGTTTTTCTCAAAGATCTGTTGAAGATATTATATCTGCTCTTGTGAGTTGCTGATCTGGATTGACTCTGTTTGGAATAGAAATGGTTTAAAGTTGGCCTCTTGATTTATGATGCTTATTATGGAATTTAGCTAATATATATATATATATATATATATATATATAATTTTTTTCCACTTATGTTGAATTGTGCAATCATACGTTTGATTTCATCAAGAAGTTGACTTCTGATTCTTGATATTATGCAGGAGAGGGAGGCCATGAATAAGGCAGATGCTTGGATCTCTACCGCTATTCAGTCACTGAAAAAGGCTTCTCCAACAAGTCTTAAAATTTCTATTAGATCGGTAAGGATGTTTTAACATGTCTCTGACAGTATTTTCTTGTCCAAATAGCTCGAAATAAAGGTGGAAAAATGAAGTATTGCATAACTAATTATTAATTTGAATCATCTTAAAGATATGTGATGCAGTAATACTATTGAATTCCTGAAATCTGAATACCTAACATGCATCTTGCATGGACTTCAGAATCACATAAGACCACCAAGGTTATTTTTGTTACTTCTGCAAAATGTGGTGCAATATTGCACAAGTGATTTTTACTGTAATATGTCTACTTGTACCATTTTTTCACCACTGTCACTCGACCTTAATTTGTATCATAGAAATCATTAAACTTTGACCAACATTATAGTAACAATCACTTTTATCAGAATCTAGCCAAGTTCCTTCTGAAATGGGATAATTTTCATTAGCAGTCCCCCGACTTTCATCGTTATTTCACTTTTGTTAATACCTCAATTTGTATCACAAAACCCCTAGACTTTGATGGATATTACAATAACGATCACTTTTATCTGAATCTGGAACATTGATGAAGCACACATATCAGCGCTATCTTTTGTATTCTCAAATTGATATAAAAGTTAAATATATTTCTTATTTCTTTGTTACATTATTCTTCATTATCAGTTGGTTAAATTTAATGTCTGACAAAATAATTAATGATAGAAGTTTGAACTCTTTGTTATTAGGAGATTTTCAAGTTTAAATCACTTAAAAGAGGGAGCTAACTCCCAAAAATTTTTGATGTATAAAAAATTTAAATAAATTAGAAATCTATATACAATATATAAAAGCTGAGGGAAAGAGTTTGGCCAAAGGTCATATTTCTTTGCTAGAATAATACCAAGTGGTACGTCCATAATTAGAATTGTAGAAACTATATAACGGAAGAAAAGCATTTATCTTAATCTGTCATTTTCTTTCCTCTCTTAATGAGCTTCTCTTGCTCTTCTTTCAATAATGAAACTTAACAAGAAGAAATGAGTTGTTATGGTGATGCTTCATCTTAGCATGACAGCTAAATTGATTAAACGTAACATTGAAATACCTAAAACTAGAAGACAACTCATTATCAATAGCTTTATCCTTTTGCATTTCAAGTTGAAATTGAAAGGCAATAGTGAAAACTGAATTGGACTATACTTAATGTTTGCTTCAGCTGATTATATTGAATGCTAGGACCCGTTTCTTCTGTAGCAGATTTGGACTCTTATTTTTCCTCAAGTGAACATGAACACGGACGTGAGGATAATAATGCATAACATATGGCATACAATGTTTAATTGCTCCAAAGGAAGACAAAAAAAAAAAGGAAAGCATAGCATTTACATGTTTGCGTCCAATTGAAGCTTTAGTAAAAATCAGGAGTCCATTCTCTCTTTTTGCTATTTTTATGAAAAATTAAAAGTATTGAAGATTGTCATCACAGAGCTCAGTTGGATTTCCTTGTTTTATTGCAAATTAATAGTTGGGTTTGTTCGTGTGGTTCCAGATTAGAGAAGGAAGGCTTCAAGGTGTTGGTCAATGCCTTGTTCGCGAATATAGAATGGTTTGCCATGTCATGCGCGGATATCTTAGCAAGGATTTCTTTGAGGTTTTTAGCCAAATCTAAACTGTTACATTCTACTTTTTTTTTTTGTTCGTGAATTACAATTCGCCCCACTCTCTAATGCAGGGTTGCAGAGCTATATTGTTGGACAAGGATAAGAATCCAAAGGTTCACGCATTCTCTATTTCTTTTTTATTATCCATGCATCTTAGATCATTAAACCCACCATGAATTTCATATAAAAGTATATTTTATCTGCCTACTTCACTGTCCAAATTATTGTGTATTTCCTGTGTCTGTTACTCAGTGGGAACCTCCTAAATTGGAGCTCGTACCTGACAGTTCGGTTAAGCAATACTTCTCGAAAGTTGATGATGGGGAATGGGAAGACCTAAAGCTTCCTGCACGGTTCAACTTGCCTGGATATGCCATTGCTAAGCTATAAACCTCAGTCTAAATTAGATATTGATTGGGAGATTTAAGGTATCAGCGTCTATGGCTGGGTATCAGAATCGTAGCCTATGTATCATTTGAAATTAATCAAACTGTTGCCAAGAAAAAGATTGTAGATAATACCGTTTACGTGATCAATAAAATTTTTCAAAGCACATACAAGAATGCTATTAATTGATATTATCAAAAATTAATAAAAAATTCTCATTTTATTATAATTAGATTAATTTTATCATTGTAGAAATATAATATTAATATTTTCAATAGTAATATAAATAAGTGGCCTAGCTACAACAAATGGATATTATGCCAGGCTTGAGACATTGCCAGTTTCATGTTCTTTCTTGGGTTGGGTGTTCCTACTCTTTTGTAATTAGGAAATTTAGGGAGAAATTATAGAGTTGTTATTATTATTGCAGGGTAAGGATAAATGAGTTAATTAAAGAAAGGAATCAAGTTAACAGGTGATGCGTTATTGGGTCTCTTACACATCATCTAATTTATGACTTAAGGCCACAAATTGGTTAAAATTGTACTCAATTGGCCAAATCCTGACTAAATTAATAATTTTAAAAGAATTGGACAAAATCATAAATTAAAGCAAAAAAAGTTTGGATTTTGAGTTTTAAGCTGTAAGAGGCGAACTTGTGTTTTATACCTAAAATTAATAAATTATCTTTTTGTTGTGTGGGAAGGGCAAAATGTAGATAACAAATAGAATAAATAATACATTAAAAAAAAAATTTACAATGGTGGAAGGGCAAATCTAGCAAAGCATTGTAGTAATTACAGGCGCTTTATTATATCTTGTTTTAATGAAAGCCTTACTCAAAACAAACAAAAGGAGGCATCAGTGAGGAAAATAGAAAGTTAAAGGACCAATTGAAAAGTTTGCCAAATATTTAACTTAATTCAGATTAACTACACTAATTAAATTAAGAATAAACCTAATAAAGCTATGCATGAGTGCCATTTTCGATACATGCAAATAAATTTCAATTTAATATTATAAAAGTGGTCATACAATTCCATCTTATTCCATTTGAAAGAAAAGACTGAAAAGTCATTTTCTACTTTTGTTATCTTCCAACGTCCGCCTTATTTCATAAGACCCAAACCATCTTGAGAAGATTTCTTCCATTTTCTTGCATTTTCCCCCAAAACAAACATCCTTTTAGCAATTATAAATAGAGTTTGGACTTTAATAATACAAGATCTTTAAAAAAGAAAGTTATCTTTATCTTGTTTCAAGTGAACCCTAAACTTTTGTAGAAGACTATGAGTTTTGTCATAACTTGAAAAGCTTGGATTGGGTGTTGTATGGGGAGTTCGAGGTCTAGATAAGAAGAATTGATTATTGCATGTTGAATTGAAGTGAACAAAAGCAAAATGGAAGTTATGGTTTAGAAGGATTTTGAAAAAGGTAATTTTCATCCATCTTCTTCTCTCTAATGGCAGCTTGAGTTGAGTTGCAAGTAAAGATGAAAATCAGACTAGTAATAATATAAAGGGGAAAAGACATAGGTATCACCACAAAATAGAGAAATTACGCAAATAGAATGCGTTGCAACTTATTTACAAACATATGATTTCAAAAATTGTAAAACCCAAAAATTACACTATTTAGGATTCTAGAAAAGTATATCATTATTACTGACAAAATCAATTAACATAAAAATAGGTCCAAAAAAGTAGGTCCTTGATTTGCGCAAAGTTAACATTTACTTGGCATGCACCTTCTCTTCTTGATTTGCACAGCATTAACATTTATTTGGCCATCTTTTATATATTTTATTTTTAAAATATTATATATTTAAAATTAATTAAATATTATATAATTAATTCTTTGTTTAACAAAAATTAATTCTTTGAAATATTATATAATTTAAATATTATGGTATATATAGATATATATAGCAAAATATAGTATATAATCTGTAAAAAATTTTACAGTTATTTAATAAAGGGGATTAAATAAAATGCAGTTGTGCAAAGTTATATATATTATATATGTAGATTATATATTTATCTATTTATAAAAGTATTGCTAATCTTCTAAATTTATATTTTTTTGTATTCATATATTTCAAATTTTCATTTTGTTTTCAGGTGTATTATTTGTTTGTTATATGTTTTATTTATTCTTTATTATTTAACTATTGATGGGGAATAACAATAAAAAATAAATTTATCATGGAGTTTAGAAAAATGCTACTGCACAAATATTATATATAGGGTATATATAAGGTATATGTAAGGTTCATTCTCCATTTTTTCTTAAAAATATATAAATTATAAAAATTCTGAAATTATATTTTTAAAATAACAAATTCATTAAACATATTATCTTAATTTTTATATCTTGGTTCTATAAAGGTTATATGTATATTATATGTATACATGAATAATGTTATATAGTTTCAAAAATCAAAACTGAAAAAAAAGCAACAAATATTGTGTTCTTCAATTATATTGAAATTTAAAAATAAAAATAAAAAAAATTACAAAGAATAAGTCAATTATTATTATTATTATTATTATTATTATTATTATTATTATTATTATTATTATTATTATATATGTTAGTTATATGCATATTACATGTTATTCTTATTAATTATCAATATTTGCCAATACCTTCTCATCTATCAATCTAATCCCTAATGATCCAAATTTTTTTTCTCGAAAATGAAAACAAAATAGAAGAGCGACAATTCCTTAATGAGAGAAAACAAGAAAATCAAATAACTAATTATATAACAAATGAATATAGCTTATAGTATATTATATAAAAAGCCTTGAAACTAATAACAAAGCAGGATTTTTGAAGCCTTGCCACTAAAAATTTGTAACAACTCATCTTATGAAAAATAACGATTCGCTTTCACTAAAAATGTCTACATATAATAATTGATTTTGATTAACAAAATTTTATGTGATTTGACAAATAAACATAAACACCGGAACAAGTAGAAGGAACAATGACCTAAAACTTTGCACCAAAGATCACCATTAGCTATAAGACACTAACATATATATCGAACTGAAAAACCAATATATGAACAACTTTTCTTAACATAAATATTAATTTCTTCACAAAAACTTAAAATTTATTAGCAATCAAATCAGTAATTAAAAAAAAATTGACCATTATCCTCTTCCAAATCTTTCCTCTTTCTCTTTTTATGCTTAACCCAATTATTGATATTATTGCATCCCTCGCCATTAGATCCATTATGTGGTAAGTCACCCACAATCTTGATCTAAAGAAGGCAGTTAGAGAAATTAGTAAAAACAAAATCACCATCGAAAAAAGAAAATTAAAAATCGTAAAGGAAATTGAAGACCAAAGCCATAGAGAAATAAGCCTGCCCTATCACAAATAAAACAACACAGTTAACCCATAGCATACTTCTGGATCCAGCTCCTTGCCGTTGCCTCATATTTGCTCCAATTAGTCGGTCCAATCCAACTCCTTGTGGTTGT
>CATIWF010041613.1:0-28415 GCA_949630135.1 Balakata baccata
GCGGGTTTGGGAAGAATGAGCAAGTGGCAGTAGAAGGGCGGCACGCAAGGGGCTAGAAAGACAAGTTTTCCCAAGTGATTTTGTCCCCACTTCCGCATAAACTCTTAAAAAATCTTATACATGATACATACCTTAATTACAAAGGCAGGAATTTAGAAAAAAAAAACACACACACACACACAAATAGAAAAAGAGAGAGATATACAAAAAATAAAACGGATAAAGTGAAATATTCACCATAGTTGAATAAAAAGAAAAAGAATTAGGTAGATGTATTGTGTCTAAGAACATCAAATCAAATCGATTCTTATCATAAATTCTCAATCAAAATTCCCGGAATCAACAAGTTAATTAAAGATCGGACTGATCAGGTACGTTGCTTAATATATATAAGGTGAAGGATCATTATCAGCATATATAATATCACGATGTATTTATGGTCAAACCACAATCATTTACTTTTTGCTTTATTAGTTAGCAATAATTGAAGGTTCATACGCATATGGGGAAAAAGATATAGAGATATATGCTTTCAAATTATATACCTATATGCCATCCTCAACTAGAGGGATACTCTCCTTTTCTTTTATTATGTTTTTTTTTAAGGAAAAAAAAATAGTACATTCAAATTGCTAATTTTAATTAGATGAAATTAAAAATATTCTTTGATGATTGATATATTCCTTCTTAAATCATTTATTTATTTATTTTGCATATTGCTAGCCTATTCGAGTTGTCTCTTAGACTCTAATGACAAACAGGGTGCATCATATTCAAGAATCCTGCCTGATTGTTGGTACATTATTCTGCCTCATTTCACATTCTCTTGTTAAATATAAGAGCATATATATAAAGGATTTTTTCTTTTTGACAAAAATGTAAAATAATTAAAGAAAAAAAGAATCTCATAAACTTGAAATGACAGGGTAAAATTCTGCCGAACCTAATTCAAAGTTTTAAATTTGAACTCTAAATATAGAATTAGTACTTTTAAAATTTGAGAGGAAATACTTTACTTTTTTAAAGGTAATATCCGACACAAATTTAAATTATTGAATACATAATAATAAGAATAATAATTTGTCGAAAGTTCTAAGCAAGAATATAAATATTAATTTTATATTAAAAAATGAAAGCAACATTATAATCACAAAAAAGATAAATTAGTAGGACACTTTTAAAATTCGGTTGAATATACTAGTTAGTCATTTTATTTTTAAAAATACATAATAATAATAATAATAATAATAATAATAATTTGTCGAAAGTTCTAGGCAAGAATATAAATATTAATTTTATATTAAAAAATGAAAGCAACATTATAATCACAAAAAAGGTAAATTAGTAGAACACTTTTAAAATTTGGTTGAATATACTAGTTAGTCATTTTATTTTTAGAAATACATAATAAAGTTCCTCAAATTTTGTTAATATACTATCTAGTCATTCTGTTTATTTTTTCCATTAAAAACAAACAAAATGTCAAAATTGCTTTTCTCTTTTTATCTTAAAAAATATAAAAAAATACAAAAAAAATTTTTACTGTGATTAACTTGATATCAAAATATCAAATTAGTTCTTCTTTTTTAAATACATTTTTTAAGTTAACTAAATGTCAAATTTATCAAAATATAATATACTAGTTAGTCTTTTTATTTTTTAAAATACATAATGAAGTCCCTCAAATTTTGTTAATACATTATCTAGTCATTCCATTTATTTTTTCCATTAAAAACAAACAAAATGTCAAAATTACTTTCCTTTTTTGTCTTAAAAAATTATCAAAAAATACCAAAAAAAAAATTTTATTGTCATCAATTTGATATCAAAATATCAAATTAGTTCTTCTTTTTTAAATATATTTTTTAAGTTAACTAAATGTTAAATTTATCAAAATATAAATAAAGATATATTTGATATTTTTTTAGTTAATTAACAAAATATTTTAATTGATTAACAAAATATTTCATTCAACCAAATCTGCAATATTTTATAATATATTTTTAAAAATAAAGGGACTAACTAGTGTATTCAACTAGGTTTCGGGAGTGTCCTAGTAATTTACCACAAAAAAAGGATTTGGTTTAACTTTGATTGTTATATCATAGACCCTGGTCCATATAATATTATGAACCTAGAGTCTCTCTCACACATATAAGAGACTAACAATTTTATAAATAGAACAAACTTATATAGTTATAAAATATATGATGACAATTTTGTAAATATTTATCATCTTCTTGAGAAATGTTCATTAGTTTATAGATAAAGATTCATTTTATTTATCACTGAAATGTTTGTTACAAATAAAGTAAAAATTTATTAGTTTATTAATAAAAATTCATTTTTTGTAAACTAGAGGTTCATGTAAACTATATATTATAAATCGTAAGTTCATTTGTTATAAACTGTAGGTTTATTAACAATAAAATAAAAGGTTCATTACTTTAATGAAATATGTTCATTTGTTATAAACTGTAAATTCAATATAAATAAAGTAAAAGTTAATTAGTTTATTAATAAAAGATTCATTAATTAAAGGTTCATTGCATTATTATATTATTTTTCTTATTTCGTTTTGTAAGCATGAATTCATCAAATCATTTTGAGGAATATACATTGTGTATTTAATTTAATAAAAATTATATTATTTTCTTTAATTTTTGAAGTAATAAACTTATGAACATTTACTTTATTTGTAATAAATATTTTTCAATAAACTAGCGAATATTTCTCAATCTTTCTCAGTAGATAGATGAAAAATATTTACGAAATTGTCACCGAGTATTTGATAGCTATAAAAATTTATTTTATTTACAAAATTATTACCGCTTATTACACGTGTGATGGTTCTTGAATCTATAATGATCCATGTACCTAGGCCATAATATAATTTGTCGTTTAACTATATATGGGCCTAGGAAAAGAACTAGGATAGGATCAATACATGGACATATTTGTTCCGCAAATTAGATTATGGACCTAGGTTTATATAACATTATAGATTAAAGGACGTCCATCACACGTGTAAGAGGTGACAACAAAATTTACACAATTATCAATATATACGGTGATAATTTCGTAAATATTTATCATCCGTTTATTGAAAAAGATTCATTATAAATAAAGTAAAGATTAATTAGTTTATTACTACAAAAATTAAAGAAAATAATATAATATTTATTAAATTAAATGCACAATGCATCTTCCTCAAAATGATTTAATGGATTCATACCTACAAATAAAAAAAAATCTATTAAATTAAATACATAAATAAATAAACATTTGCTAATGAACTAATAAATATTTTACTAATAAACTAATAAATATTTACATTATTTCTAGTGAATATAGTTTTATAATAAATGAATATGTCTAAATAAAATAATAAACTTTTATTTTATTGCTAATGAATCTTTTATTTTATTGCAAATAAACCTATAATTTATAACAAATAAACCTATGATTTATAAGATATAATTTACTGATAATAAACCTATGGTTTATAAGAAATGAACTTTTATTTATAAACTAATCAACTTTTTATTTTATTCATAATGAACCTATAGTTTTATAACAAATAAATTTTTCTTAATGAACTAATGGATATACTTACAACAAATAATGAATATTTACAAAACTATCACCGTGTGTTTGATAGCTATGTAAATTTATTTTATTTATAAAATTGTCACCGCCTCTTACACGTGTGAAAGACTCTTAATCCATAATGTTACATGAATTAGGGTCCATTATATAACAATTATATTTCTTCCAATTGTTATATGTTGGACCCCAGTCCATATAGTATTATGGACTAAGGCTCATCACACGTATAAGAGGCGGTAATAATTTTGTAAATAAATCAAACTTATACAACTATCAATCATACGGTAACATTTTTATAAATATACATCATTTGTTATTAAATAAATATTCATTAATTTATTAAAAACGTTCATTAGTTCATTAAAAAATATTTATTATGAATAAAGTAAAGGTTCATTAGTCTATTGAAAAGATTCATTACGAATGAACTAAAAATGTTCATTACGAATGAATTGAAAGTTCATTAATTTATTGAAGAAAACTCATTACATCATTAAAAAATGTTCATTATGAATAAAGTAAAATTTTATTAGTTTATAGAGAAAGTTCATTGCGAATAAAATTGAAAATATTCATTACGAATGAACTAAAGGTTCATTAGTTTATTAAAAAGGATTCATCAATTCATTAAAAAAAGTTCATAGAGAATAAAGTAAATGTTCATTACTTTAATGAGAAAGTTCATTACGAAATAAACTAAATGTTCATTATGAAATAAACTAAATATTTATTAATTTCTTGAAAAATTTTCAAACATTTATTGAAAAAAATTCATTAGTTTACTAATAAATGTTCATTTCTTATATTAATACAAGTTTATTTTATTTTTCTGTGTATTTAATTTAATAAATATTTTTTTATATTTTTATTTGTAGGTATAAATTCATTGAATCATTTTCAAAAAAATTCAAAACGATCGAGACAAAACGCACCGGAAAATCAACAAATCTAGATAAATAGTATCTGAAAATACAAAAAAAATACAAAATAACTGTTGATTTTTTTTTAAAATAAAATGAATATTTATCAATAAACTAATAAATATTTTACTAATAAATTAATAAATTTATGTAAGTTTGTTTTATTTATAAAATTGACACCGTATTTTTCACATCTATTTGATACATATTGCAATGCGAACTGTGATGCAAGATATAATTTGCGTATTTCTTCTTGGTAGGCCTCCATCTATGTCAACAAATCCCACATAGGCCGAATTAAAGCTAGCCCAAGCTTTGTTCATTTTTATTGTACTGTATTTGGGCCTAATATGAGCCCAAATCTACCCTTCATGCACAGTATGGTCCAATTCAATTGTTATATGATAGATCTAAGTTGATATAACATTATAGACCAAAATCCATTGTAAATGTAAAATGTAGTGACAATTTTGTTAATAAATTAAAATTACATAGCTATCAATCACATAATGATATTTTTATAAATATTCATCATATGTTATTAAATAAAGTTTCATTAGTTTATTAAAAGATACTCATTAGTTCATTAAAAAAAGTTCATTATGATTAAAGTAAATGTTCATTAGTTTATTGAAAAGATTCATTACGAATAAACTGAAAAGTTTCATTACGAATAAACTGAAAAGTTTCATTATAAATGAACTAAAGGTTCATTCGTTTATTGAAAAATGTTCATTTGTTTATTGAAAAATATTCATTATGTTATTAAAAAAAGTTCATTATGAATAAATTGAAACTGTTCATTACGAATGAATTAGAAGTTCATTAGTTTATTGAAAAAAGTTCATTAGTTCATTAAAAAAAGTTTATTACAAATAAAATAAAAGATTTATTAGTTTAACGAGAAAGTTCACTACGAATAAACTGAAAAAGTTCATTACTAAATGAACTAAATGTTCATTAGTTTATTGAAAAATGTTTATTAATTTATTGAAAAGATGTTTATTAGTTTGTTAATAAAGATTTATTTCTTATATGAATACAAGTTAATTTTATTTCTATATGTACTTAATTTAATTGATATATATTTTTTTATTTTCATTTGTAAGTATGAATTTATTGAATTATCTTAAAAAAAACTCAAAATGTAACAAAAAATCGAGATAAAATGCACGAAAAAAATAACAATCTGAGACAACTAGCATTTGAAAATGCAAAAAAAAAAAGCAAAATACTTATTCATTTTGTTTTAAAATAAAATAAATATTTATCAATAAACTAATAAATCTTTTACTAATAAACTAATGAACCTATATCAATAAATGATTTTGTGTAAGTTTATTTTATTTACAAAATTACCACAATAGCTCTCACAATTATTTAATCCATGTTGCAATGTAAATTGGTCTATAATATAATTTGCAGGTCCAATTCAATGTTCTCGCCACGACTTATGCTATATTTTTTGGAAAATTTATATTATGTACCTAAGTACATAGTACTAGATGTTCCAAGTGATTTCACACGTGCCATTTTTTTATACATTATTTAATAACTGTACATACATTATTTTAACAACTGTAGATTTTTGAATTTGACTGCTATTTGTCCTAACTCTTTATTTTTACAATTTTTTTGTTATTTTTTTTTACTTATTTTGTTTGTTACTCTTGACCAGCCTATCTTTCCATTTTTACTCAAGATTTATTTACTTATTTTGTTTCAATTGTTCGATTGAAAATGAATGAACATATTTCATTTGAAAATGTAATTTGTGAGAGTTTGATTTGTGATAATTCGGGTAATAATTAAACATAGATTAAATGATAAAAAAAAATTAATGAAAACATTTACAGTTATAAAATAATGTATGTATAGTTATAATATAATATATCTACAATTATAAAATAATGTATTTAAAGTCATTAAATAATGAATCTGAATCTATTAATCAAATAATTAAACATAGATGAAAAAATGAAAGAAATTTATCAAAATAAATAATTAATTTACAATTATAAAATAATGTATCTACAATTATTAAATAATGAATATGAATTTAGTAAATGAATATACAATTATAAAATAATATATCTACAGTATTAAAATAAATTTGGTAGACAAATAATTAAACATACAAGAAAATATGAAAATGATTTATAAAAATAAATAATAAATTTATAGTTGTGAAATAAAATATTTGTAATTATTAAATAATGAATTTATAGTTATTAAATAATAAATTTATAAAATATATAGCAAATTTTAATTTCTGCACATGAATGCACTCATATGTATAATATAACAACTCTTATTTTTGCAAATTATATTATATACCTAGGTTCATGGAGTATTATGCATCTAAGGTCCATCATACGTATAAAAAGTAATGACAATTTTGTAAATAAAATAAATTTACACAATTATTAAATATACGGTGCTAATTTCGTAAATATTCATCATCAGTTTATTGAGAAAAATTCATTACTTTATTGAAAAATATTAGTTAGTTTATAGAGAAAAGTTAATTACGAATAAAATAAAAATTAATTAGTTTGTTATTATAAAAATTAAAGAAAATAATATAATATTATTAAATTAAATGCACAATACATCTTATTCAAAAGTATTCAATGTATTCATACATATAAATTAAAATAAAAAATAATATAATATATATTAAATTATATATACAAATAAATAAAATAAATATTTACATATAAATTAATGAATATTTTATTAATAAACCAATTAATTTTTATTTTATTTTTAATAAATTTATAGTTTTGTAATAAATGAATATATTTCAATAAAATAATAAAATTTTATTTTATTAATAATAAATTTACAGTTTATAAAAAATAAATATATAATTTATAAAATATAATTTACAAGACTTTTATTAATAAATTTTTACAATAAACTTTTCCATAATAAATAAATAAAGTTTTTCTCAAATAGGTAATGAAGTAATAGAAATTCTCAAATTTATTTTATTTATAAACTGTAATATAACAATTGGAGCTGGAGAGGAAAGCTGAAATTTTATGGAAATGGCAACTTCCACTCATTTACTCTCGTATCTTATGCTGGTTATGTTTATCACTGTCTCCACAATAACGCCCCTCTCAATTGCATCGCCCTCCTCCAAATTCAAATGGGTTCCCCGATTCCTTGGCAAATTCTCACACTCGGTCAACCATCGGAATCAGCTCCACCAGTACAGATACGACACCAAATACTTTTACCAAAGACTCGACCATTTCAGCTTCTCTCCCCTTCCCAAGTTCCCTCAACGCTACCTTATAAACACAGACCACTGGCTGGGTCCTGACCGGTTGGGTCCCATCTTCCTCTACTGCGGCAATGAAGGCGATATCGTCTGGTTCGCCCAGAACACTGGATTTGTCTGGGAAATCGCTCCCCATTTTGGCGCCATGGTCGTTTTCCCCGAGGTCAGCCTTTTTTTTTTCTTCATTTTTTTTTCCCTCCTTCCCTTTTTGTTTCTCTAGGAAGTTAGGAGGAGAATTGTTACTTCGAATTGGAGTTGTTGATATTTGGATATTGCAGCATCGGTACTACGGAGAGTCAATGCCTTATGGGAGCAGGGAGGTTGCATATGACAACGCCACCACACTGTCATTTCTAACGGCGGAGCAAGCACTCTCTGATTTCGCCGTGCTGGTTATCGACTTGAAGAGGAATCTATCGGCGGAGGGTTGCCCTGTGGTGTTATTTGGCGGATCATACGGTGGAAGTAAGAAACTTACTAATGTTTATTTTTGATCTTTTGTCATCGATTAGTGAATGATAATAAAATGATGGGGTAAAATTTTATTTTTAATTTTTTTCAAACAGTGTTAGCAGCATGGATGAGGCTTAAGTATCCTCACATAGCTATTGGTGCACTTGCTTCCTCGGCACCGATTCTTCAGTTTGAAGATATTGTACCACCAGAAACATTTTATGACATTGTCTCAAATGATTTCAAGGTTAGGTTGTTCCTTATCTACTCTTATTTGATCAACTGTTTGTTCTATATTGAGAAAAGTTATCTTTGTACTTGGGCAGCGTGAAAGCACTAGTTGTTTTAACACTATAAAAGAGTCATGGAATGCAATGGTGTCTGAGGCTGAGAAAGAAAATGGACTTGTGCAATTGACTAAAACTTTCCACATGTGTCGGTAAGAGTAGAACAGGAAGAAGGAAGAGAGATGGAGGAAATGTGTTTGGTTGATACATTTTGTTATTTTTGTGTATTTGTGTTTGAAGTGATTCAAGATGATTTGCAGGGAATTGAATAATACGGGAGAGCTTGCAGACTGGTTGTACTCTGCTTATAGTTATTTGGCGATGGTGGACTACCCATATTATGCTGAGTTTATGATGCCTTTGCCTGGACACCCCATAAGAGAGGTTGGTGCTGTGGATGTTTTGCTCTTTTGAAATAATTTTATCATGCCATTCACTTGTGTACATATAGGATCTTCATAATTTTTTAGGTAGCTGAATGGCATAGGTCAGCACAAGAAACTCTATCATAAGTGTTTCTTTAAGGTTATGTTATTTGAACACTTCAAAAATGAAGAAGTACTAGTGTCCTTCTGGTGTGACACTGGTAAGGGTATGGGATCCTTCCCGGATGATTCATTCTTGCCTAGCTTTTTCATGCCTCAACTTAAGATGCTTACTGCGGCTGGTATAATTTTTTTTTTTATTTTTTCTTTTTCTTCTTAGGCACTTGGAATAGAAATTTTATCCTTATATTGCTAGTCTGGCTATCTTTGAACAAATGTTATAATTTGATCAATCTTTTAACTTAAATTATTATATATTAAAATCAAAAGGTTTACATTTTTATCTGTATAGATGTGCCTCTAGACTCTTATCCTAATTTTGGATCCTTTTTAGCCCCATCTACCTATCTTAAATTCTAAAAAGTAAGAAGTCGGACTTCTAGATATGTACCCGTATCAGATACTTGCACCCGAGTCTAAGCAACATAGTTTTATGGGCATGGATAATGTGAATTTTTTGGATACTTTCTACACAATTATGAGTTTATGACTTGAATTCTAATTTTATATCAGGAACTTATTTTAGTTGTCAGGATCTGGTGTTCTTTTGTTGTAATATGCCGCAACAGGAGTTTTCTTGGGATTTGCTTGAGTTTTATATGATTTTCCTCTTTTGTTACAAGCTTTTAAGATCACTCGCATATTTCCTTTAGGTCTGCAAGAAGATTGATGGTTGTCCTGATGGGACTAGTATTTTGGAGAGAATTTTTGAAGGGGTAAACGTCTATTACAATTATACTGGGAATGTTGAATGCTTTGAACTGGACGATGATCCTCATGGCTTGGATGGTTGGAACTGGCAGGTCTACTAGTGCTACAGCTCTACTCCATTTTTTTTGTTTCTTCGCTTGCCCTCAGTTTGAATAAGCTTATGTCTATATGTGCCCAAGCTTGTTATAATCTGCTGTTCAGTTTCCATTTCATAGGCTTGTACGGAGATGGTAATGCCGATGGCTAGCAGCAAGGAAGCAAGCATGTTTCCAGCATATGATTTTGATTATGCTTCTTTCCAAGAGGGTTGCTGGAAGAATTTCGGGGTTGTACCTAGGCCTAGATGGATAACAACAGAATTTGGAGGACATGTAATAGAATTATAGAAATGATACACTGTTGCTTTGTATTATACTTGTCTCATTCGCATCATCTATCATACATGACGTGTGCTAATGTTTCCCTTTTCAATTGTGAAGGATATTAAGACTGTCCTGGAAAAATTTGGAAGCAACATCATTTTCTCCAATGGTTTACTGGATCCTTGGAGTGGTGGCAGGTATGATGCAGCTGAGTTATATATATACACCAGTATGCAGCTGACTTATATATATTATATACACCACTCTCATCATAGATTTAAATGTTAGTACTGATGGTTGCTGGTGTTATTTCTCACAGTGTTCTGCAGAATATATCAGAGACTGTTGTTGCCCTTGTTACAAAAGAAGGTAAATATATCACTGGAATTTTCACATTTTTTCATCCAAAAATTTCCACATTTGCATGTGAAGCGACCTTGACCTTCAGTTTGCTGGAATTTTTGGAATTGTTTTATAGAGGAACCTTGGTAGTTATATGATAAGCGGCATAAAACTTGGGTGCAAGGGTCTCGACTTTTCCTGCTTATAATTTTGAACAGTATGGATAAGAAATCTTTGAATCCCTGCGCACAACTCACATTTATTAGCGAACCTGTTAATCCTGTGAAATTGCTCTTTTAAGTAAGAACTTTGGATAGCTAAGCATCTGAACTATATAGAGTATTGTCCGGTAAATTATGAAAACCAGATCTAAGCACTTGAACTATGAAGAGTATTGTCCAGTAAAGCATATTAATTTCACAATGTACCAGGAGCCCACCACATAGACTTGCGTCCGACAACACCAGATGATCCTGGTTGGTTGGTGGAGCAGCGGTTAACTGAAGTGGAGCTGATTAAAGGATGGATAAATGACCACAATCAGAGAAATAAAACAACTTTCAGTATATAGATCTTTGCCTGTAGATATTATCTAAACCTTTACGTTTGTCTCTAGTTTATGCGTTGGAATAAACCAAATGAAAAATGTTGGACATTTGGCTCCACGTAACATGGTTACCACTTTGCTCTGTATAATCTCAAAGTTTCTATCTTTTTGGCCATGAAAGTTGGTACTCAACTACAGCCACAAGGCACCGTATTTTCCTTTTTTAACTCTGTTATTGCAGAGAGCTTCCACATCTCGCACACATTGTTATATATTCTTTTACTTTGTCGTTCTCATGTTTGCACTTGACATTGGCTTCCATCATCATCATCATCGATAAGGGTATGCAAAATGGAGCTGAATTAAATTTGGTTCTTTATTCAGAATTTGGTTTAGTCAGTTCCGTTTTTAAATATTTATTCAGAATTTGGTTTAGTCAGTTCAGATTTAAATATTTAAAAACCGATCAAATCAAACCAATCGAACTTTTATATATATATATATATATAATGATTTATTATAATTTTTAAATAAAAAAAATTATAGTTTATAATATTTTATTTTGATTTATAGTGGGATAAAGTTAAGAACTATAAAAATTTATTTTAATTTATGTTAACTAAGTTTAATTTGGAATAATTAATTTTAATTTATACTAATTTATAAAGTTGTGATAATTTATTTTAATTTATGATAATTCATAAAATTATGATAATTAAATTTAATTTATGATAATTATGATAGTGAAATAATGATTATATCAATTATTATAATTTATGCTATTTTATTTTAATTTATAGTTATATTATTTAATTATAATTTATATATTATATTTAATAAAGTTATGATAATTGGTTTAATTTTATCATAATTAATAAAATTATGGTATTTTGTTCTATAATAATAATAATTTATATAAATTTAATTAATTAGTTAACAAAACTAACTAAACTGAAATATTTCTGTTCGGTTATATTTGGTCTTAAATGTAATTCACTTCGGTTCGTTTTTATAAATGAACATTGGTTCGGTTCAATTTTATTCAAAACTGAATCAATCGAATGCTCTCATCTTATTATTATTATTATTATTATTATTATTATTATTATTTCATTGAAACCGATTTGCGACATATGATTTTTGGTGCAAGAGGAAATAGGGAATATGATATAGTTGATCTAATAATGGAAGAGAGAAAAAGCAAAATAATAATGAGAAAAAAATAAAAAAGATATCCTTTTTAAAGTATTACAATTTACATGGAAACATTAAGATTGAAGTATTATATGCACAAAAAAAAAAGAAAAGAAAAGAAAAGTAAACGAAGAAACAAAAAATGCATTTTTGGGGGTTGCTTGCTAAATGAAATCTATCAACATAAAATGGGTAATGAGTATTTTTAAAATAAAATAATGCTGAAAGGATCTTTCTATTATATTTAAGGATGATCATAAAAAAATTGCCAAAATTTATTGTTCCCCATAACCAATGAATTGCATTAACCATTTTTATTAAATCTAAAATAAAATGTATAGAGTCAGAATATATTAAATCTTTCCCTATAAAAGAAATAAAAGAAAATCTATTATATATGGAAAATTGTTATTTATTAGAAATCTCATCAGACTTTCTTCCCAATTTCATTTTGAGTCCAAATAGTGAGAAATTAGGAATGACTGGTTCAAAATTTAAATACCAACGGTCACATAACGTAAATTTTGAATGGCCGTCAAAACAAAATCTTAGCCAAAACGAATTCCAAACGACGGCGCTTCAACCTTCTCCTTTGGCCAACTCAGTGCCCACTATTTCATTTAGCAAAAGTGGCAGTGTTATTCAACGCCGGGTTAGTTGCTGGGTCACTCTTTCTCTTCACTTTATAGAGGAAAGGTACAAAGAGAGGGCGAGAAAGTGAGGGAAAGTGCCAGAAAAAACGCGAAAAAGGAAAAAAAAAAGTTGGGTTGTTCTGTTTCTCCAGCTTCAGAGTACCATATTCTGGAAATTTAGGGTTTTCCTTTTTTACTTGTGGGTTGGTGTTCGGACTCTGAAAATGGCGAGCCCTATGACTCCAAGTGCTGGTAGAGCTTTATCTATCATTCCTGGTGTTAGGGTTTTGAAGACTCCTCTTAGTGATGAGACGATCTGGAAGCGCCTTAAAGAAGCTGGATTTGATGAAGAATCAATTAAGAGAAGAGACAAGGCTGCTCTCATTGCTTATATTGCCAATATTGAAACGGAGGTAATTCCGTTTTTCTTGAATTTAGGAGTTTGATTTTTTTTTTTTAAATCCAACAAGAACAATTATGTGTCTTGAAATTTCAGTTTCTTGAGTTTGAGGGTGGGAAATCTTGTTTTCTTACTCAGACCCTTGATTGTCAAAAGATTAAAAACACAAAACATGTAGTTGGCGGAATTGTTTCTTGGTACTTTTGTGGACTTGTTCTGGAATTTGCGTTTGCTTCCCTTTTCTTCTTCTTTCCCATTTGGGTTCACTGCACCCTTTTCCCTATGTAATCTCTGCACTTGAATATCTAGGAAAAGAGTGGCCTAATTAATGACTTGAAATTGTGAGGATTATCCAAGTAAACTGCAGTGATCTTCTTGTAATGCGGATGATCACTTGTAGTGGATCAAAGCAACTGACTGTTACGTGTAAAAAAAATTAATTATTGGCAAATATATCTAATTAATGATATGCTGCTCTGTAACTTACATGTTAACATTTCTGTGTAGACTTGGTTAAGAATACTAGTTATTCTGTTACTGAAGTTTAGTATTTTATGATAGTATTGAACCTCATCTTTTGGAGGTGTGGAATCTGAACACTGGTCTATGGCCTTTGTTTAGTTTTAAATGTAAACGACATTGAATTTATTTCTATTTTGATATGATGTTCATTCAAGGTGTTTCCTACTATTACTGGTTTTATTTATTTATTTATTTATTTTTTATGGTTTAGGATTTTCCTCTATTTATTCCTCATAAGAATTCTAAAATGTTTATTGCTGGTTACAAACTATGGTTTTTATATATTGAACATTCTCATGTTTGTTTTTAGTACATATATTGTCGATTAAATTGTTGGCTATCGTGCCTAATGATCCATCTATGTTATATTTCTGCAAAAAAGTTACTGGTCTCGAGGGCATTGGAGCTTTTACTGGGAAATTATTTTCTATATCTTTTCTCCATTTTAGTTTTTTTAGTGATCATTCTTCATTTTTAGGTAGTGCTCGAAATTATCTCACTTGTTCACTATAGTTATTTGGTTTAAGCAAAATCGTGAAATCAAAACTTTAAAAGATTATTCAACCACCAGAATGATTTAAAATTTTGTTTAATCACTATAGATTACCATTTTCTTGTGGATAGTTGCATCTGATCTAGGCCTTGTATTCTGGTGAGGTTTACTAGAAACTGTGAGTTAAATGCAGAGAGTTGAGCTTATGCTCTTGTGGCTAATTGTACTAAAATACCAACCACTGTGCTGTGCTCCTGTATGGTTTTGTGTTGAGTACAATCCTTATTATAGTTGAATCTGCTGCAAGTTTGCCACTGTTGTTTTCATAATAGGTGTTCTTAGGCTTCATTGTTATACTGAAATGCAAGCTACCTTTGGCAATATGTTGTTGATTCACTTAATACAGATCTTTGATGTTCAACACCACATGGGTCTTCTCATATTGGAGAGAAAGGAATTGGCTTCAAAATACGACCAAGTCAAGAGTGCTGCTGAAGCAGCTGAACTAACACACAAGCACGAGCAAGCTGTGCTGAAATCTGGTTTAGCTGAAGCAAGGAAACGAGAAGAGAGCTTGAAGAAGGCTTTGGGAGTTGAGAAAGAGTGTATAGCAAGTGTAAGGTCTTCATTAAGGTTTTCCTGTTTCCTTTGTTCTCCCTGTCATTGTATAATTCTTATTTTTTTCTGATATAATTTTGCAGGTTGAGAAGGCCTTGCATGAGATGCGTGCTGAATCTGCTGAAACCAAGGTTGCAGCTGAATGTAAATTGGCTGAAGCACGCAATATGGAAGAAGATGCCCAGAAAAATTTAATAGATGCTAATGCAAAACTACATGCTGCAGAGTCTTTACAAGCAGAAGCTAGGCAGTATCGTCGAGCGGCTGAAAGAAAGCTCCAGGAAGTTGAAGCACGTGAAGATGATCTCAAGAGGCGTGTCAGCACTTTTAAAGCTGAGTATGTATTATATTAATCATTTATTCTCTAAATTTGGTTACATATTTAGATATCCTATAACTCTGCAATGTATTGGCTTTTTTTCCCACTCATTCAATGAGAAAGATACCTTCCTCAATCCTCATAGCTACGTAGGTGATGATTTACAAATTTATGGATGTTTAGACTTCTAATAATATGTTGCTAAATTTTGTTTGCGTTGTGTGTTAGTTGCAATGCTAAGGAGAAGGAGATTGAGCTTGAGAGAGAGATTTTGAGTGCGAGACGGAAAGTTCTGCAACAAGAACATGAAAGATTACTTGGTGGACAAGCTTCATTAAACCAGAGGGAGGATTATGTTGCTAACAAATATCAAGAGTTGAATCGTATGGAAAAGGAGTTGGAGGCCTCAAAGGCAAATATTGAGAAGGAACTTCGAGCCTTGAACATTGAGAAATCCAGCTTGGAGCTGAAAGTGGCTTCCTTATCACGGAGAAAAGAGGTTAATATTATCAAGTGTGAAGTGTTATCTTTTAAAATTTATTTCCTGTCTTGAAATATGTATAATGCTTATCTTTTACTGGGCTCATTTAGGAAGTTATTGAGAGGGAAGCACAGCTAAGCAAAAGAGAGCAAGAGTTGCTTGTTTTGCAGGAAAAACTGGCAAGCAAGGAATCTGTGAGTTATTTTTGCATATCTTCCGACTTCATTTGAATTAAGTATCATATTCTGTGCTGAAACTGTAGGCTTTACTGCCACTCTGACTGCTTGTTCCTTTTTTCTTTTCCTTCTCTAAAATTTATTTCTTTATTGTGAAATTGTTAATGGCAATGCAGATTGAAATTCAGAAAGTTATTGCCAATCATGAGAGTATTCTAAGAACAAGGAAATCAGAATTTGAAGCTGAGTTGGAGATGAGCCATAAAATGGTGGAGGATGAAATTGAGGCCAAGAGACGAGCTTGGGAACTGAGGGAGGTGGATCTTAAACAAAGGGAGGACATTTTGAATGAAAGGGAACATGACGTAGAGGTTAAGTCAAGGGTTTTGGCTGATAAGGAGAAGGAAATAACAGAAAAAATGACTTTTCTTGATGCTAAAGAAAGAAGTCTTAGTGCTGCTGAGTTGGATACTGAGTTGAAGGTAGCTCTTATTAGGCAAGAAAAAGAAGAGATTAACAAAATGAAGTTAGACGTTCAGAATTCGTTGAAGTCTTTGGAGGATAAAAAGAAGCAAGTTGATAGTGCAAAGGAAAAACTAGAGAGTATAATAACTGAAACAAGTGAGCTGTCAGCTTTGGAGATGAAACTTAAAGAAGAGGTTGATATGGTCAGGGCTCAGAAAATGGAGCTTATGGCTGAAGAAGAAAGATTGAAGGCTGAGAAGGCTAAGTTTGAAGCTGAGTGGGAGCTGATTGATGAAAAAAGAAAGGAACTACGGGTGGAAGCTGAGCGCATTTCTGAGGAGAGTTGCGCTGCTTTTAGGTTACTCAAGGATGAGCGGGATAGCCTCAGACTAGAGAAAGAAATAATTCGAGAACAGCATAAGCATGATGTTGAGTTGCTTAACCGTGAGCGGGAGGAGTTCATGAACAAGATGGAAAAGGAGCGTTCTGAGTGGTTCAACAAAATTCAAAAGGAACATGCTGATTTCTTGTTGGGTATTGAGATGCAGAAGAGGGAGCTGGAGAACAGTATTGAGAAAAGGCGTGAAGAGGTAGAATGTTATTTAGGGGATCAAGAAAATGCCTTTGAGATAGAAAAAAAAAATGAACTTCAAAATATCAGTTCTCTTAGGGAGAGAGCATCCAAAGAGTTGGAGCAGGTTGCTTTGGAAATGAAGAAGCTTGATTCAGAGAGAATGGAGATAAATCTGGACCGTGAGCGAAAAGACAGGGAATGGGCCATGCTGAATGAATCCATTGAAGAACTTAAAGGTCTAACTCAGAAATTAGAAAAGCAGAGGGAAGTGTTACATGCAGAAAGAGACGAGGTTTGTGCTCAGATTGAACACTTGAAAAAATTAGAAGATTTGAAATTTATGTTGGATGATATGGAAGTGGCTAAGTTGCAACAAATTAACATGGAGAGCAGCCAGCAGAAAATTTCAGCAATAAGATATTTGAGGCATCAGTCCACTGTACAACATTCTGATCTGGTTTCACATACAATAGCAGATATCACTAACAATGTATACAAACTTGATTCTCCATCCAGGCAAAATTTAGATGTTGTTTCCTCCCCTTACTCTACTCGTTTCTCTTGGATTAAACGTTGTGCTGAACTCATATTCAAAAGTTCTCCTGAAAAATCTCTGTCAGAGAGCAAGGGAAAGTTTCTAATATCAAATCAAGGAGATGAAAAATTGACATCAGCAGGCCAACTGGATTCTTCCAATGGATTTCATGAACAAAAGTTCAAGTCAAAGGTGACTCTTGCTGAGGGAACACATGATAAAGAATCTGAAGTGAGAGAGGATGCCAATGAAGTGATAACAGACTCATTTTCTGAACATGCACTTAAGACTGGAAGGAAAAGGAGAGTTAAAAGCCCTCCTTTGGATATTTCTACTGATCCACTGCCAGAAGAACAAAGACAGAACAATAAGAGAAGGAAGCAACAAGAAAATGGTGCTTTAAATTCTGCCAAAGATACCAATAACAACTGGTACTAACTTTTTTTTGTTTTTTTGGAAAATTGAGTACTGTAGTTTCCTATGATATTTTCTAGATTTGATCCATGTAGTTGGTTATGGTACTTGACAAAACAATTTAATTAACTAGTTTAATTAATTACTGTTGTCAGCGTTACTTTGACCCTGGAAAATGCACCATGGGATCAGAATTCAACTGAAGAGGCTGCTGAAGACGCTGATGTACTAATTGCTGATAGAATCATCAAAATATCGGAAGTGACCTGTGGGATAGCTGACACGGACAATTTTGCCAATCAAGAAAAACTAGAGCAACTGCTGAATTCTGAAGCAGCTAATCAAGTTACTGTTAGGGATGATGGAACAGGTGGTAATACAAATCAGGGACATGTGGAGCAGAGTTTGCTACCACGTGACTCAGAGGTATCAGAAATGTTGGAAGATCAATTGGGAAATGATGGAAATGGTGCCGCACAACATAAGGTAATTATTATATAATTGGCATAGCATCATTGCATGTGAGTAAGATATGCTTCTCAGCTGATCAAGATCTTTTAGTTTTTCTTTTCCTTCTCTTTATGATGACCTTGAAATGTGTTCATTCTTGTTTTGCTAGAATCATAAAGGGGCATCAGAGACGGGTGATCCGATAGTGAGAGATTCCAGCGTTGCCAAATTTGATAATCAGGGGAAGGTTGCTGAAGATGTTGGAAGAGTTACAAGATCAAAAAAGCAACTGTAGAAATCAAGTTATTGCCTGCAGCTATAGTTAGAAACCTACTAACTTTTTCATATTTGCCATACTATAGAGTGGTGGAAGTGCTAATATACTTGGTCAAGTCGAGTTCCTGTACCTGTTGGATTGGATGTGTCTCCAAATGTATGAAAAATCTTAAAGTGCGTGTGGTTTTTGTACATGTTTTCTATTTTTATGGGTTTCAGGGCTTCCTGAGTGAGTTTGTTAATGTTTAGAGTATCAGATTTGGGAACTTATGTACAGGAAATTGTACGGCCATGTTGGCTTATGGGTTGTGTGCTCTTTTGGTTGGTTAAGAGTTAATATATTGCATAATTAGATTCAGATACCCCTAACATGGTCTTTGAGTGTTTTGACAAGCTTTACACCGACAATACTTTAACTATATAAATCGTAATAATTCAGTACAGTAAAAATTATCTGTAATATAAAATCATATCAATTTTTATTTTATAACTAAAATAATTTTTAAAATATTAAATTGTTAATTGGTGAAATTTACTAACAAGCTTTTAACATTGTTGATTTCTATATAGCCATCCAAGCAGAAAGCAATTGGTGTATTTTGATTGTTTATCAATGATATGAATGTTTTAGCTGAATTCTTAAGTTGGAATTGGTGCAAATTTAACATTTTTTGTGTTCGTGAATAGTTATCTTATCTTCATGGATCTATACACAAGCAAACTTAATGATTTCCACAGAAAGCCTTTGGTTTCCTCCTGGTGAATTTTAACTATATTAAAAATAGGAAAGGGGGAACTTAAATGTTTATTTTTTTTTGACATTATTCTGAAAAAAGTGGTGGGTACATTTGTTTATTTGGTTTTCAGATTTATATCTTAAATGTGACATCAGAAATTCTCAGACAATGTTTTTATCAAATGTTGATTCACAGATGAATCCAAAAATTCGGTGAGTGGAAATTGTAGGTGGGTGTATTTAAAATATGTAAAATTGTCGAGGCCACTTTTTATTTTTGGTGAGTTGAGTTGGTGCGAGTTTTAATCATGTGACACATGAAATTCAGAATTGGATTAGGCTTATCATACAATGTTGGACTTTTTTTTAAAAAATATAAACTTTTAATAAATAGAGTCTTCTTTTTTTTTTTTTTCTTTTTATGTGTATTATCCAATTCTCTCTCTATTTTTCCTTTTACTCATATATTTTCTTTTCAAATTTAAGAGTAAAACAGAATTTATTAATAATATTTTATTATTCATCTTTTTTGTATTTTATTCTTTTCTTTATTTTTTATTTTTTATTATATCTATTTATTTTTTCTAGATAATTTTATTAATAAAAAATTAAAATAAAAAGTGACAAAAAAAATATCGTAAACATAATTTTGAAGATAAAATAAAGTAAAAAGTGAATTTTTTATAATATAATAAGAAGTGAAATAATTAGCAGGAATACTTAACAGTTTGGACCTCTAATTAATTTTCATTCATTTAAATAAATAAAAGATTTATGTGGTTGATGTGTGGTTATAAATAGAAACACATCTATTTAAAATTTTATGTTAATATTAATAAAAAATACCACAAAAACATTTAAAAACGTGCATAATATCCACAATTTCAATTTGTCTCGTGGGGTTGGTAATTGAACTTAACTAAAAATTTTTAATTTTTTTCTTTCCTAAGAAAATGGGTCAGCAAGTATATATATATATAGAAGACTCCCACGCAGCAGCACACATCCATATTTCATAAGCGGTCTCTTCTTCTTCTTCAACAAAGAAGAGGAAGACTCAGCGACCAGAGATAGAGAAGAAGAGGAAACTGCTAGAAAATGGAGACCATGGCCATCTTTGGTAGTCTTCACCCAAATTACCTTCTTTCCCCTTCCCGCAACGCTTCTTCTCTTCTCCCTCTTCCTTCCTCCTCTGATTCATCTCTTCTTTGTTCTCTGTCTATTTCCTCTCTCTCCCTCAAGGTAATTTTTTTTTCCTTCTATTTCCTTCTATTTCTTCTGCTGCTGCTTTCTGCTTGTTTCATTTTATCCATTAGATTCATTTTGCAGCTTTGTAACCAGAGCCCTTCCCTTAAGGCCTTGCAAGCTGTCTCCCCTTTTAGGCGTGACGCCATTGTATCTGATACTTATAGGTACGTTCTCTTCAAAATTTGCTTGTTATTGTTATTGATTGGATAGTTTATACCATGTATTAATTTGATGAGAATTAGAAAATGTAATTTCGAATATGTATATATGCTTCACGGTTTTTTTTTGCCAATTTAACTACTTCCGGGAATTTGCTTTATTAGACAACTTCTTATCTAATAAATTATTCATCTTTTCATTTTGTGATCTGTATTAAAATATTTGAAGTTGGGCTTTCCTAATTTTCGAAGCTTTGGCATTAATTGTGAAAACTTTTGATGTTTGGAAGATAAGGATGAAATCGATGAACCGAACCAATGATCTATGTTGCGACGTCAATTATGTCATTCTCTCATGTTTCTTCGCATTCTTGTATTTGTTTGATGCAGTAGTGAAACAAGCGAATTAGCTGACATAGACTGGGACAACCTTGGGTTTGCATATGTTCCTACTGATTATATGTATATTATGAAATGCGAGAGAGGTGGAAACTTTGCCAATGGTGAATTACAGAGGTTTCGGAATATTGAGTTGAGCCCCTCAGCAGGAATCTTAAATTATGGCCAGGTAGGAAATTGCCATCGTTTTACTGTCTTGCAATCTACTTTGCTCTGATAATGTCATAGTTTCCTATAAAATAAGTATATGAAAATTTGTATTACCTCCTCTGGAATTCTTGCAAATTGCATTGCATAATTTGGGATTTTTTTTTTTTTTTTCTAATAGACCTGTTTTCATTTGCGATAATTATTCTAGGATCCACTTTGCTGATCAATTGATTGAGTTCAATTTTACTGAGGTATCAGCATTTTGCTCTTTTGCAAAGATATACGTGCAAACTTGCTGTTCAAGTCTTCATTCTGTAATGATTTTTTTTTTTTACATTCTGGTGTCGCTAAGACCTTTTTATTATCTCTTTCTTTTGGATAAAGCCTATTTCTTATTTTGGTTTTCTATTTCCTTTAACTCTCTACTGCTATTTTTCTATTGTCTTGATATGAGAATTTCAATTTACAAGTAAAGACTAAAGATTATCTGTCACCCAACTAAAAGAACATGTTGGGGAAGCAATTGTATAAAGATGTTGAATTTCCTTCATATGGATGAATGTTGACAATTGGAGAATTGAGAGCCTTTCTTTTCTTTAGTTGAGGTTTATATTTTATTTGCATGTGCGAGTTTTGAAAGCATTATCCCATCCCGCCTGTTGCTAGGGATTATTTGAAGGCTTGAAAGCCTACAAGAAAGAAGATGGTAATATTCTGCTGTTTCGTCCTGAAGAAAATGCATTGCGGATGAAAATAGGTGCAGAAAGGATGTGCATGCCATCACCAACAGTTGAACAGTTTGTGGAAGCTGTCAAGGCAACTGTTTTAGCGAATGAATGTTGGGTACATTATAGTCTACAGCATTAATATTTCTATTTTTGTTGGTAATGGAAGCTATGTTGTTAAAGTTTATTATCTTGCTTCAGGTTCCCCCTCCAGGTAAAGGTTCCTTGTATATTAGGCCATTACTGATGGGAAGTGGAGCTGTTCTTGGACTTGCTCCTGCTCCTGAATACACCTTCTTAATTTATGTTTCACCAGTGGGAAACTATTTTAAGGTTTTTTTTTTGCTTCTTTTTCTTCCTTGATGTGATTAAGCATATTTTAACTTATTTTCAGTATCTGTTTCTGTACTTCCTATCTCAAAGGGGTATCATATAGGAAAATAGCCAGATACACTTGTCCAAAACATCTCTTATACATGTCAAACACACTACACAGTTCATTGTGTAATGAACACTTTTGCATTGCACATTTATTGAATAAAGAAAATGCTCCATTATTTTTTTCAGTAAAAATATAAAAGCAGAGTAGCAGACATGAGGAGTTGAAGAAGAGAAAGACACTAGAAAATAAAAAAATGGTTATTGATTTATATGCCCTTTGGTGATGTCTCATCCCTCTCAAGTGGTTATTTAATGTGTACTTTTATATGTTTGATCTCAGGAAGGTGTGGCACCAATTAATTTGGTCATTGAGCACGAACTGCATCGAGCCACTCCTGGTGGTACTGGAGGTGTTAAGACTATAGGGAATTATGCTGCGGTAAGTTAGCTCTGTAGCTTTCAAATTAATGTGCTTTTATCATTTCCAGGGCCTCCCTATGAGATGCTTCTTTATTTCTCAGAAATGAAAATTTATATGGTTTCCAAGAACCGGAAGTTTTTGTTTATCAGTGCAATATTAACACAATACTTTAATTTGAGGTGAATTTATTTTTTGAGGAGATATTTGTGAAGTGATGACAAGTTCTTATCTAATATATCTCTTCTTTTCTGCATTGGTCTTTATTTACAGGTTCTCAAGGCACAATCTGTTGCAAAAGCTAAAGGATATTCAGATGTTCTGTATCTTGATTGTGTTCATAAAAAATATCTGGAGGAAGTTTCATCTTGCAATATTTTCATTGTGAAGGTATTTTGAATAATGAATTTGCTATTTAAATATAAATTTTATTAATCTGCTCAAGGGGAGTGTCACTTTTCATTTATTCCTGCTACTTTTTTGGATTTATGTTCTGTTAATATTTTATAAATTTGTATTGGGGAACTAGGCTTTATCCTGCCTTTTAAAGTTGCATATAAGTAGATCATGATGCCCCAAATTGGTAGCTTGGCAGCAACAGAACTGCGATTTATATTATGCACTTGCTTCCACTATGGCCTATTTAATGCAATCTACCAATACAAACCAGCTACTTTGGCTGAGGCTAAGCATTGAGAAACTACTTTCTGGACAACAAACTCTTGTCTAACTATTATTGCTGTTCCAATGAAACCCTTGACTTGAACACTCTATTATTGACAATCCCAGATTCATAAGTACTATTTTGCCATATTTTAAAATGCTGGAGATCACATTCTACTTAATTCTCCAGTTGTTAAACCAGAATCTTGATGAAATGCCAATTCTCAACTAAAAATTTAGTATAACAGCTTAGGCCTTTGATCTTTAAATTTTAGTATTGTTCATTGGATGTCAAAATATGCCTTTTAAGCACAACATTATTACAGTACAATGATCTGAGTATGGACACATGCCTGCAAATACACGTTTTTAGTTTATAATTACTTTCTTCTTTTCATGCATGCGCTTTTATTCAGAGAATCATCCTTATGAAAAAAGAATAAAATATGTTTATTTATTTTGGTTTTAAAATTATAGCTAGTTATGAAACTTTTAGTAAGATACAAGAGGAGCTTTTTTTCAAAAGTAAAGAAAAAGATTAACTGAATGGAAGGGGCCTAGGTTAGTCCTTCAAAAGTTATCAATTGTTAATTATAGTTTGTTTTTCCTTACTGGTAATTATTGATGAGGGGCCGTTGTTGTAGTATTACAATTTTTTGTTTGCACTCAGTTTTCATTATTTTAATGGTTTAGTTGCAAAGAAGTTGGGTTTCATTGCACGTTTAGGTTCCAAGATGTACTAGTAGCTAATTTGTCATACTCCAGGTTGACTTCATTTTGATGTAATTTTTTCCTCTTAGCTAATGCTTAGTGAGGATATATGTTTTTTCTACTATGCCTTTGTTTCTGCAAAATGATGCAATTAGAGGATTATATTTGTTTTATTCTTCAGCAGCATGCTTCTCAGGGTGCTTAGAGCTAATATATTCTCCTTTGCTCTTAGAAAAACGTGATCTCCACTCCTGCTATAAAAGGGACAATCCTACCTGGCATTACAAGGAAGAGTATAATTGATGTTGCTAGAATCCAAGGATTCCAGGTACCTATTTTTGCCAAAGAACAATGATGTATGTGATATTCATAGTTGTTAAAGGCAAAAGGCGCATCAAGGCGATAAAGACTCCTATCACCTGAGGTGCAAGGCGCAAGATGAGACGCGCACCTGACGAATGTAAGGCTCACACAAAATAAAATGAAATAAAATAAACTTAGAACTTATACCACAAGTTCACAATATAACACATACATAAAAGTAAAATATAGTTTTATAAAATAGCTATAAGTCTTAGTCCTAGAGTAGTACTATTATGCTAATATTATAGTAGGTTCTACACCTAATCTCATAATAAATATTAATTATAATTTTCACGTCACTTATGACTCATTCATCATCACTAAACTCCATGTTTTCTTCTTCTCCTTCCTCTTCTTCTTCTTCTTCTTCTTCTTCTTCTTCATTGAAATCCTCTTCCTCTTCTTCACTATCCTCTTCCTCATCTCTAAGTATTAGAGAAATAGCATTCTTTTGAGAAGTTTTTGCCTTTTCTGCTTGCTTAGGCCTACACCTAGCGGTTGATGTAGATGTGGAGCCAATATTTTTTCCCTTAATTGATCGAGTATGGTAGGCCTCCTCTCCAAGTCCACTAGCTCTAGTAACTGCATCCCATGTCAAAGAATCATCATCAAATACAAAATCTTCTTCATTATCCTCATCCATCACACCCATCAACCATTCATTGCTATTATTTATATCTTGTAAAGAAATGGGATCAATGCGGTCACGTGCATCATATCGACGTTTTAACGCTCGATTATATTTGACAAATACCAAATCATTCAATCGTTTTTGAGCTAGTTTATTTCTTTTCTTGCTATGAATCTGCAATTATAAGCAAAACAATTTCAATACAACTCAACAAAGTTGCAAAGTGCATGATGTTTTTTGGAAAAAAAAAATTCAATTCAATTGTTTAATGCTTACATGCTCAAATGTGCTCTAATTACGCTCATAGCCAGATGCACTACAAGAGAGGCTAAGCACCTTAATAGCAAACTTTTGCAAATCCGGAGTTGAAGATCCATAAGATTTCCACCATTGAGCTGCAATGCCAATATTTAAGACATAAGTCACATAACATTTAATTCTTAAATCCTGATTGGCTAACTACTTGTAAAAGCAATTATTTGATTAAGGTTTACCTGGAGATTTGGTTTTTCGATGCCTAATAGCCATGTCAATTCCAAATAGTCCTTCCACATTTTGGTATAATGCAATTTGTTCATAAATTTTGTCTTGCTCTTTGATGCTTGGGACCAACCTTTGCAATGCTGCATAAAAACCCTTCATAACCTCTGCATCTTTATAAGGCTCAGAACTTGAATAGAAAAACATAGGATTTAGGTAATATCCCACTGCATACAAAGGCCGATGGAGTTGACAATCCTATCTATTGTCAATGATTTTAAAGACATCTTTGTATTTCTCTTCATTGTTATTAAAAGAACTCATGATAGCCTTTTTAGCCCTATCCATAGCTTTATAGATTTATCCCATTGCTGGTTTTTTCTCACCATCAACCAATCTATGTACCCGGACTAAAAGGCTAAATATCTTCAAGATATGTACAATGCTAGTCCAAAAGGAGGACATCAAAATAATAGAAGTCACCCGTTTACCATTAACTTCTTTGACCCATTTACTTGTTGTCCATTCTTCAGAAGTGAACTTCTCAAATTATTTTTTTGCTTATGTATGCACTGAAGAGTAAGAAAAGCAATAGCAAATCTTGTCATACCAGCTTGAACAAGTTCTTTTTATCCAGTGAAATGTCTTAACAAATTCACTACTCCAAGTTGAACATAAATGAAAGCATTCAAGCTCATTGCCCACTTCAATGTCCTACTAAAAGTAGGCAATTTTCCAATATCTTCCAATATTAAGTCAATGCAATGAGCAACACAAGGAGTCTAAAACAAATGTGGTCTCTTTGCTTCCAATAGTTTTCCTGAAAACAAATCAAAGAAAGACAATTTAGTTGCAAATTGAAAAAACAAAAGCCAAGAACCATTTAGTTAACATTATTAATGAATTGCATAGCCAAGAGCTTAGAAGTTACAAATGAAAAGAGAGTTTAGTTTTACCTCCAAGTAAATTATTGCTTGCATTATCAATAATAACTTGGACTACATTTGCTTCCCCAATATGTTCTTTGAAGCTATCAAGTAGCTCAAACATTTTTTCTCCAGTCTTTGAATACTCAGAAGCATCAACATATTTAACAATGAAAGTTCCTTTTGGTGAATTTACCAAAAAGTTTACGAGGGTCCTATTTTTTTTGTTTGTCCATCCATCACACATAATGGAACAACCATACTTTGCCCATTCATCTTCATAGGACTTCTTCATCATTTTGGTTACTTCATCGACTTCTTTTTTCAAAAAAGGAACCCTCACCTCATGGTAACTAGGTGGTTTCATGCAAACACCATATTGCCCCATGGATTCAATCATCACATCAAAGCTCGGATACTTAACGGCATTGAATGGTATTGCCGCATCATACATCCATCAAGCTATATCGCTACAAGCTCTATCTCACAATTCTTTCTTGCATGCTTCATTGATTGTAGATTGCCTTGCCTTATCTTTTTTTCTATTTTGAACAACTTCTTCTATATTTGGAGCAAAGTAAACATCTATTGGACCCTTTTGTCTTGGCTTTTTTTCCATACTAACTAACTTGTTACTTCCTTTCCTCGAACTTTTGCTTCCCCCAACAATATCATCTAATTCTTCATCATCTCCATAAGCGTTAACATCTTCAATATTTGGAATTGAACTTTTTGTAATAGTTGATGAAGCTTTTTTTAACATAAATTCTTTAATTTCTTCCCTTATATGAGAAGGACATCTTGAACAACCTTTAACATTTCAATATCTGCCTATCAGGTGTTGCTTTGCACGATAAACCCCTCCTTTTGTAACTTTGTCACAAAAATTACAAATTAAATCATTTGTATTGGGTGGTTTAGACATGCACACATATTTCTAACCCGGGTCACTTCTAGCATTATTATTACAAGGTGCACTTGAAGCGCCACCACTTGCCTCACCCTCCATTAAGTATTAAATTGCATAAATAAAATATTGCAGAGTTTTTCAATGAATAAAAATACTTCACAAATTATGCACAACATCACAAGTATGAAAAAAACTAAATAATGAAAGTCATACAATACAAATACTAGCTATATGTGGGAGAGGTTTTTACATAGGTGTTCAAAACAATCCAAACGGATATCTAAATAGAGTTGCATAACTAAGGTTTGAACAAAGTACACAAACTAAATTTATGTATTACATTATTAAAATTCCATTGAATTACAAGTTTATAACCATATCAAAAACTTATTTAATGATATAACTGGGTAATGGTTTTAAAGGGCTGAATGTTGACTGAAAGTTTTTAAGATTCAAATTGCCGCAAGGTTTTGGACTTTTAGATTCAACAATTAGGACATTCAGACTTAGGGTGATTATGTTGGTTCAATATAAAATAATTAAAGGAAAAACTCAAAATAAAAACTTTTAGTAGAATACAACTTTTTATTTCTATGCTAGCTTACCAATTTATACTAGTCAAGATAAATCCTAATCCCTTGTAGAAAAGGAACTGTAACAAAAATAAAAGACTCGTTAATTTAAAATCCTAAATAAAGATGAAAATGAAATATTCTTTCTCCATATATGAATTTTATTTTTCAGAATTTCAAACAGACACAAATGCAAAATGTATGATATTATAACTCACAAATTCAGAAAAACAACTTATATATAGCTACATCCAAGTCTATGTTACGATCTCAACACCCAATACTTAGATGCAAACATAAGATATCAAACATTTAAAAAAGAAATAT
>CATIWF010041622.1:0-52920 GCA_949630135.1 Balakata baccata
ACAAGTGAGAATATTAGACCACTTACGCTAGTGAATCATCATATACAACCAAAGTAATAGTTCATGCAATACAGCAACAAGATGCCTTAAGTTGTTTTTACCAAGAAAAACATCAAAATTCATTTGTTCTAAAAAGTCAAAAACAACCAAAGCACAACTGTAGCAGATTATCAAAACTAATGGATTGAGAAACAGTTTAATTTAAAATTAAAATATTTGGCAAAAACTTCAAGTATTCCTTTTCCACTAAAAGAAATCTTAGCTACAACAAAAATTCCACAAACAAAATCCATATTAGTCACTGAATTCCGTAAACAAGTGAGAATATTAGACCACTTACGCTAGTGAATCATCATATACAACCAAAGTAATAGTTCATGCAATACAGCAACAAGATGCCTTAAGTTGTTTTTACCAAGAAAAGCATCAAAATTCATTTGTTCTAAAAAGTCAAAAACAACCAGAGCACAACTGTAGCAGATTATCAAAACTAATAGATTGAGAAACAGTTTAATTTAAAATTAAACTATTTGGCAAAAACTTCAAGTATTCCTTTTCCGCTAAAAGAAATCTTGAATGCAAAAGCACTATATATTTGAGATAACGGCCTAGCTGGTCATCCACATAAATAGTACTAAAAATCATTACCACCAGAAGAAAAGAAGATCAAACGCTCAGGCAGTAACAACTGAGAGGTTGTCAGCGAGCATTCCTAGTCGCATTGATAGAGAGAAAAAATGGCAATGCAAGGCAATATGCCAGTGGCAGTGAGCATATTCAGAGGCAAACACCGATAAGTTGGTCTACCTAATTGAAATAGATCTCTCCCGACGTGAAAATCAGTCAGCTCCCTGGTGTCTAAAGGTTAGAGTACAAGATAACCGGATGAATAGGCCAGAACCAAACTCAACAGATTCTAAGACATCTTGGAGGGAGGCGGTGAGAGAAATTTCTTTCTTATTGCTTCATCCCATACACAGTTAATAAGGCAGCTTGACCGCAAGGATTTCTGAACCAGTCACAGTGCTTGATAGAGCTAATTGCACAAATGGTACCAATTCTTATCACTTTGTTACAAATTGGTACCAAACCTTTTAATTGTTACAAATTGATACCGAACATTTTCACTTTGTTACAAATTGGTACCAAACCTTTCAACAATGTTATAATTTGGTACCAAAGTCAAAATTCTAGTAAAAAAACTGATGTGACATGTTGACCGTCATAGTTATTAAAGGAGCAAGGTGCACTAAAGCGATAAAAGGTCCTGGAGCCTAGACGCGCACCTAAGTGACATAAGGTGCAAAAATAAAAAATAATTGAAAAAAATTATAAATTTTATTATTAGACTACTAGCAAGGTGATATAATATTATAAATATTAAAACTCAAAATACATAAGTTATAATAACAAAATAAAAACAAATACACCAAAAAAAAACTTAATTAAGGTTTGATATCCTAAACAATAAGACTTCTAGGCTTACTAAACACACAAGGATATTAAGCTTACTAATACTGTATTTAACAACTTCTAACACTTATCAATTATGAATTATCATAGCAAAACACAATTAGTCTTGCGTCTAAATTGTGCTGTTCAAATTATCTTTGTAGAGGCTATAACATATGTTTTCTGTGCCCTAATCTTTTTTTTATTATTGTTTGTTTTAGAAATAATTAGGTATGGTAAGACATACTAAGAGTTTTTTTCAATTTATAATCAATGGTTCAGATTTCCCGACACTAAAAACAAAAAAGAATAAATATTTAACTAATGTCACAAAGGCAAAGCGCGCGCACCTTTGAATTTTCAAGGTGCTAAGGTTGGAGTCTGATGAGCCTTGAACCTGAGGCATGCCTTTAACAACTATATTGACTGCTGCGCATGCCCATATGCTGACACAAAAAACTTTGACTTGGAACCAAATTATAACATTTTTAAAGATTTGGTACTAATTTGTAACAATTAAAAGGTTTGATACCAAATTGTAACAAAGTTTGGTACCATTTCCACAATTATCCTTGCTTGATATGGAGTCAAGAGAACTTATATTTACATATAATTAGAATTAACGGTAGCTAAAAACAAGAAATTGGAGAATGGAAGAAACGTTGAATAGCTTAAGACTATAAATTCCAAAAAGAGAAAGGTTACTAAACATAAATAAAGGTCTAAAGATAGCCTCAAGTCCATGAATATAGATAATAACAAGATATCTCAGTACCTTAAATTCAGGTGACCTTTTGCTATGATCTGCCACTAGCAAACTACCTGTTAAGAACATAACGAAAATCTGAATGCTTACGAGAAATGAACATATAAAGCCTCTAATGGATTTTCAAAGCAAGATAGTAACCTTGTGAGGATGATGGAACTGCACTGTACTTCCTAAATTTAACAGTGTCTCCAATATATGTTGGGGATTTGGGTGCGAGCAGCAACTTGAGTGTAATGCTAGGAAAGCCATACAATCTTAATTTGTTTACTAAAAGGAGTCTTTCAAGAGGGTTTAGAGATTGACTCATCTCCTCCTTATGCAAATATTTGCTAGGCAGCAACTACAAGAAGCTTCTTATTCTCTTCAGGGAAAAAAAAATGGAGCCCGAGAGAGTAAAAATCCCAACTTTACGCGGAGAAAACTAGAGAAACAAGATACCAATACCATTTACCAGTTGAAGGAAGTAGGAAAAAAAGAGCGAAGCTCACAGGCCACAGCCACACTATCCCTCCGCTCTGCTACGCCTGCGGCTAACTAGCCAATTCACCATAAAGTTCTGATTTTTAACTTAAATGCTATGTTTGTGCAAATGAGGTGTTATTTTTTTTACCAGGAGACTGAAAGGGAAATAAGGAAAATAAAAGGAAATTGAAAATTAAAAATACCAAAAAAACGGGTATTGTTTATTTTACAGACACTCGATTTTTTTTTTAATTTTATCGAAAATAATTTTATAAAATTACAACAATATTAAAATTTTAAAATCACTCTAAAATATATTTAAACGGTATATTTTTAGTATATAAAAACAATAAAATTCAAAATATCACAAAAATTCTAAAATAAACAGTTTGATATATTTTTTTTTTTGTATATTTGAGAATACTTGGATATATCTTTAGAAATTCCATAAAATACCTTTTATATGCTTTGAAGATATTTTAAGCATATATTGGAGACAACAATATTTTTAGTATAATTTTGGGATATTTTAGTATATTTTTTAAAATTTCATGAAAATATTTTCGGTATATCTTATGTATATATTGGAAATACCTAGGTATGTTTTTAAAAATTCTATAGAAATATTTCTATTATATCTTGAAAATATTTTCGGCATACATTAGAAATAAAAATATGTACGGTATATATTGAGAATATTTCAGTCCCTTTATTGTTTTGATCTTCCATTACCCTTCTGGATTTCCGATTTAGTCCTGTCATCATATCATAGTGATCCACCCAACAAAAATCCATACATAACCTAGAGAGCTAATTTCTAATAAGTAAATGGATTTTCTCCTATGTGCAGTCTTGGCAAAGGCCCAACACCTCGTAGTCGTAGTGGCATCGCTTCTCCATGACATAGAAGAAAATTGCCGCTATCGTTCTTGTGGTGGTAGAATTGGCTGAGATCGTTAATCGTTAGAGTTGATGAAAATAAAGCTCAAAGAAAAGGTGTGTTCCACGTACGGCACTGATCATCGATTGTTGCGGAAGATATTAAAAAGAATAAGTTTAGGGCTTGTTAATAGGGAAAGATGAAATAAATTGAGGTAGGAATAAAAATAAAAAACACGGATGACAAATATGAAAAAGACTTTATTTTTTATCAAAAGGTTGCATGATGCATCTTTAGCAAACGACACCGTTTACATAGCTTCAATGCAAACAGAACTCGTTGGGTCTTAGCGAGGCTGATTAAATTCGACTCATAAATCTGAAACTCTCTGCTTCTTGAGACCCCCGCCCGATCCCGCTTGGTTATACCCGATCCCGGAACTAAGGTCTGCCGGTGATCGGAGAATCAGTGAAAATTAGTAGCATGGGTATAGGATTTGCGATTGGCGCATTTGGGGTCCTGATTCTCGCTCATGCCGCATATTCGACCATTCAATGTAAGCCCTTCTTAAAGAATCTAGGAATCTAAAATTCAATTTATATACTTCATGGGTCTTGATGTTTATTTCTTGTAAAAATTTTGCTTTTTTGGATGAGCTCAGATAGAGGCTTGCTGAAGATTATGGAGGAGGAGTTTTCAGGACCTCCAATGAATGTGAGTTCTATTTTAAAAAAAAAAAAAAACGCATTATCATCTATGCATCTGCTTGCATCGATCTTTCGGGTTTTAATGAATATGTTCCTTTTGTTGGTTGGACTGCAGGTGGTGGTAGAATTGCTGCTAGGGTTAGTCTTCTGTATGTGGGCAGCTTTAACGGTGCCTGGCAAGTTCCTATCTATACACCCTCATTCTGAAGAGAATAGGTTTGTCTTTCCGTCCTAATATTATCTACACTTCCTTAATACAAATTTATTATCAATAGTCTTTAGACCAAAGAGTAGACTTTTCAATTGAGAAAGTTTATTGCTCAGCATTGAAAAACCCAAGAAATGTTGAAATTAGAATAATCGTAATGCTGTGAACCCTATGAAAGCAAAATAGTTCAGAAACATACTTGAAAGTTCTGTGGTAACAAATTTTGTGATTTACGGGTTTTTACACTTCATATTTCTTAGGTGAATCTAGTTGATTGCTATTGTTGGTTTGTGAAGTATCTTCTTCCATTTGAGAGCTTAATGTAAATGCTATTTGAATTATGTGTTGTTGTTTTTGTTTATGTGAGAATGTGTGATTGTAAATTTTATTTGTATATTGTCGAAAATCATCTAATGGTTCCTTAGAAATGCACAGGGTAATAAGCAAAGAAAGTATTCTATTGCAAACCTAAAGAAACTGAAGTCAGGCAGCCTTTTGCGAAAAGGGATCATGTAAATTGTATTATCTTTTTGGAAAGTTATTTCCTTCTGGAAATAAATTGAAAGGACGATAATTTATTTCCTTATGGAAATAAATTAGAAGGATGATACATTATACTTTTGGAAAATTATTTCCTTTTTTAAAGCCAAGCTATAGTTGTGTTGATGAAATTTGATTGTCATCGGCTTCTCTAATTTACTTTGTACTTTACATGTGCAGCCATTGCTGTTGAGAATTCGTCTGATACTGGTGCTATTTTTAATTTTATGTCTTTTTGACACAAAAGATTACCTATTATTGATTTCAGGATAGTTTCTTTACCAGCCAATCTGGACTTCATGATCTTCAACCATCGTGGCAGAGTATTTCCTTTGGAAATGGACTTGAAACTGAAGCATTGAAGTTATTTCAATCAATTCAAAGGATTGTCATTCCAAAGTTTAGATGATAAAAGCAACAACTTTTCTATCAAATTAGAAGTTTGGAAGATTTAAAATGGTGGATTTGGCACCTCAATGATGTAGCCTAGTGACACAGGATAACATATCTGTCATTTTTCCTTGTAGTTTTGGCGCAACTTGTCTTATATTTTATCTCTATTGGCCACTATGATTAGAAATTGTGCAACTTATATATACGCTTTTACATGTGTTTTGTCATAATTCCAATTGAATTAAGCCGGCATTTTGAATGTGAATGGTAAAGCTTGTCGGAAGGATTACATATGCCTTTCTCCTATGCCATTGTATGTTGGATTTCCACTAGGATGGTATGCAGAGAGCATAACATAGTATCCAATCGGGTGCAAAGGTTTGTGAGGTTGCATTTGTGATCAGATTGTCTTTGTTTGATAGCAGAATATGGGGAAAAGACTATAGCATCTGCATTATGAATTATCAGCATTTGAATGGTTGCACTAATTGGTTGACCGAGCATGTAATGATGCTCTTTCCCTATAGTTACTCGTGCACAGGTTCTCACTTCGGCTCCTGATCAGAATTTTCAATTGATCCTATAGGAGTTGATCATCCAAGAGCCTATCTTATGTAGTTTTGGGTCTTTGACCATCTTATTTTGAATAAAAAAAAAAAAAATCAACTTTTTGTAATTTGTTTAGGAAAATCAAACATGTTCCCATTGGTATGCATAGACTGCATTAGAGGGTAGTCCCAAGAACAGATGATGAAATAGTTATCAACTGGCTTATTCACATTAGAAGAAAAGACTTTGAACCAATGGGAAGATCTAATAATAAATCTTTACTAGAGTGTCACTTACAAGATAGCTTAAAATGAACAATCCTTGTCATAAAATCTTGTTGGGATGTTAAGTAATATGCGCCATAAAGCGCATAGATTTTTCCAAAAAAAAAAAAATCTTCACCATTAAAGGATTTGCAATTGAAAGGTTATGTTAGACATAAAGTAACGAAGATGAATTACAGCCGCAAGATCTAGCCAAGGTATCTCAGTGTTCAAATGCATGATCGGCACATACAGGTTCCTTTTAATCCAAGATTGATTTCCTTAACCGGTAGTCTTTCTTCCTCAACAAGATTGAGCATTACTTCGTAAAATATCAAACCCTTTTCCTATAGAGGAATTATTCATTGTAGCGATGGTTTTGCTACCATGCCCACCAATGGCATCTACCTGTTAGGTCAAACAATGCATGTGAGAGAGGAAGCATAGCTTCTCTCCCTAAAATTCTCCTCTTCAGCCCAAAAATTTTGTTTCCTTGAAATCTGTCAACGTACAACAAGCGAAGAAAATATCTAGAGAAAAATCAGGTAGTTGGGCACCCAAATACTCCTCATTACGGTCAATCCATGTCAAATTCATTAAAAGGTTTATCGACTATTAGTCATTTACAAAGAAAAGGTAATTAATTGAATTTAAGTACTTTAGCAATGTAATTTTGCTGCCAATGCCCTCTATCACACTTCCTGCCCGAAAGGTGGCCATAAATAAAAATGCACAGGAGAACATATGGATAGGAATTTGAAACATGAAGTGGTATTTCAGTTTGATATATGTTGGTAATCTATTTCCTCTCTTGAAACACAAATGAAAGTCCAATTTTTAGGAAATATTTGAAATTGCTGTTGAGAATTCTAAAAACATATTTTGAAATTTTTTTGATTTAATTTATTTATTTTTTTAATTTTTTATAAACTGTTATTTTCAAATTTGCTTTTAGAAAAAATATTTATTTATCTGTTTCTATCAAATGTAGTTTTCAAAAATTAAAAAAAAAAAAAAAGTTAAAAATACAATTTTTTCAGATGCATTTTTCAAAAGCAATACCAAAAATATGCACATCAACCAACTGGAAGGTCATGGAAAACAAATACTGACAAAATGAACGTTTCCATATGCATCTATAACACTCTTTCTCCAAAAGGTGGGCAATGGAAACTCTATAGAGGAATTTAGGGCAATAGCAAGAATTAGAAAGTGAAATAGAAAGTACAATGCATTCCCATAAGCTGGCACAAAGTGTAATAATAAATAACGGATCAAAGAGGCAAAAACTCATCAGTGAAATAATCTGTTGAGACTAACTCCAGCGAAACATAAAAACAAAGTTCTCATACCTCTAAAAATTGTTAAGTATGACTAGGGATCTCGCAACAGAATATCTTAATATTCATGCAATATGTCCCATAGTCCACTGCTACAGCACATTCCTGAATAAGCAGGTTAGTCAATAAATTAGTTTACAACTGGGTGAGTTCCTGTGGATTTTCCATGGACTGCCTAAGTATATACTCAGCTCTCCTCTTCTTATCATCCCTCTCCTCATCCCGCCCTAACCAATGCCCCGTTTTCCCTCCACCCTTTCTTGATAGACTTAAATCCAAAGGTTCACTTAATAACTTCTTCCCAGTTTTGAATTTAAATTTCACAATAGGCCTCTTCTGGGGAAGCAACTTTCTTTCACTTTCTCCACCATCACCAAGCTCACCTTCTTTTGCAACTTCAATAGCAGGTGCAAATGCGTCCAGCAAAGAAATATTGCTTTTTAGCCTGTCTGGCAACATGAGTGTAGAAACATCCTTCTCCCCAGGTTTCAAAGGCGTGGAAAGAAATGAGTTAGACTCATCTACTCCTAGTTCCCTAAGATCATGATCATTGATATCTGACGAAGAAGCTCCTGCTGAGCCATTGCTCAGCAACCTCTGCTGCAAACCCAACAAAGTCCTCTCTGCCTTTCTCCTCTGCCTTGCTTGCTCGATCTTTTCTGCACGAGGATCTACAACCCTTTCATTCCACATCGGAGTATGGACATACGTGTGAGGATCTGGCAAAGCAGGCAACCATGCCGGGATATGCTTCCCAGGTGGTGTCTCGTTCATATTCACAAAACTAGGAATTAATCTCCTATCTCTAACAACTGGAAATGATGGTACTGGTTGAGCAAATGGGATCTCCTCAGTAGAATCCACAAAATCAATTAACTCCTTAACAGTACCGGAATTAACAATACAATTTCCATATTTTAATGCACCTGAAAACCCTCGTGGTGCTCCCATATCTTCAAAACCTCGAATTACATCAAATAAATTACTTCGGGTTCTACCTGATAAACTTGCGTGAGAAGTTGAAATCTTGCCAAGGTCAAGAAGGTAGCGGATTGCTACGTCGTTGAGAGCATCCAAAGCCGATTCCTTGAACCCCTGAAACCCTACACTCTCGCATACTTGCGCCACTGCCATTCTCGACACAACACGGCCAAAGTCATCCGCTTTGGGTCTTCCCGGTGTACTCTCTGCACCTCCATTGCTCATATTTGAAGCCTCATGTCAAGTTCAATTCATCAATCACCAGCCACACGCAAAAAGAAGAAGAAACAACTACCCAAGAACAGGGTTTCCCTCGAGAAACAACCACGACCAAACCCTAAATGGTGAACCCAAAATGAAGACCTTAGAACATCAATTAAGAGAATAAATCCTTCAAAAGCGGACCTTTTTTCAAGGACCCCAGCTCAATAGGATCCCGGAAGAAACAGAAATGGAGATATCATATTTGAAACCTCTTGTCAAAATTAATTCACCAATCACCAGCCCCGAGCAAAATAAAAAAGAAAAACCATCCAATAACACGGTTTTCCTCGAGAAAACAAGCAAACCCTAGAATGGTAAAACCAAAATGACGTACTTCGAACAGCAATTGAAGGAATAAATCCTTCATGAGCCAGCCTTTATTCAAGAATCTGGGATCAATCAAAACCTTGAAGAACCAGAAATGGAGATTTGAAACAGGAAAACAAAATTACAGATAAATGTTTAAAAACCCTAGAAGATGAAGCAAAAATTCTCAGGGTTTATAGATAGGGGTAGAGAGAAGCTAAGAATAAATTTGGAGGGAAAATTGAAGATTGAAAAAGCCTTGAGATGGGAATGGGATGGGAGAAGGGATCGAGAGAGGAGACAAGAGGTGAATCGATCAAGTAGAGCGAAGTTTATTTATAGAAACACTTCTACTCGCTAATTTCTTTCATGGGCCTCCCCTGAAATTTCATCATCATAGACCGCATCAAATTGTATTTAATATATTTTCTTAATTTTACTATTTATTCTTGTCATTAAGTTTCAGAATTAACCTCGAAAAAATATTTAAGTTTCAAAATTATTTATAATTAATTATCTGCAAAATATATATATTTATTTCAATAGAAATTCCATCAATAAATTATTTATAAACTTTTATCAAAAAAAATATTTACAAATTATATAAAAAAAAAACAATTAAAATACTACTATAAATATAAGCTTAAAAACTGAATTGATGGGCATAGAGAGTTCAGAGCTTGATCCAACAATGATATGGGCCAAGCTTCGATCGAAGCCCAAATGGATGATACGAAGTGTTGTTAATATGCAATCATTAACTTGCTAGGGAATTACACTCACCTATCTCAAGTGGTAGCATTTATTGTTAAGAGATGAGATTTATAGTTAAGTCATTCTTCCCCACTATATGAGATTTTATTTTTATAGCAAGTATAAGTAGATGATTATCTATGTTATATAGCCAATGACCCATTTAACCTTTTAAATTCGTATGTGACGTATCGTTCATGCTTAATATAAAAAAAAAAAAAACTTGTTCGAGAATTAAGAAATATAATTTAGCACTCTTTTTCCATCTAATCCAAGAATTGATTCGTCTCTAAAAGTAACATTGATGGAGAAGCATGTGTAATTTTCTTTTTTTTTAATTTTATTTTTTGTGAAATTTCAAGATTAAAATAAGCTCAACATTCAGAATATTTAATTTAATGGCTAGTCAATAATTTTTTTTTCCTTTAATCTCAAAGGCAGTCTAATCATTACAAATTTTGTTTATTATGTGAAAACAAAATTACCTATAATTGGATAATAATCTATTTCTTCTATACATATTAATTGAATTTCACTATTTCACTTAATCTATCTTTAGTCTATAGAATTTCCAAACTTTTTTTTTCAAAATAAAATTGACTTTTATTTTGAATTTTTCTAAGAGTAATAATATTAATTCTATATTGTTGCAATAAAAAAAAAATTATGGTTAAGACTTTATGCTCATTATTTTATGAAAATGTGAGGTATTCGGAAAAAAAAAATAGATTATAGAAAAACACCTTCTCTAGTATCAATAATTTATGTTCTTTATTATAAATTTGTTTTTATAAAAAGAATTATCAAGTTCCTAATTGGAAAAAGAATTTTCAATTAAATTAAATAAATTAATTAAAATTAAACTTTCCATTTATGTCCAGAATTAGAAACTATATAGGAAAAAAAGAAAAAAAAAACCATGAAGGATTAAACTTTTCTTTCAACACAAGAAAAGGAGAAAGTGTTAACCCTCTCCTATAAAAGCCAAATCGGCTTAGATCCCGATTTTTATATTTCACCGATAGTTTTGTTCCTGCTTTGGCTTGCCTCTCTCTCGACCATGTCTAACCAAGCTGAATCATCTGACCCGTAAGTATTCTCATTACCCAGATCTACATTCACTTATCCATCCCCTTTGCTGCTGTAGATTTCATTCTTTTTTGGTTTCGCAACCATTAAAGATTTTAACTTTTCATGATTGAGCAATTTTTTTTTCAAATTTGGATAATGGGTACTTGATTTTGCAGCAAGGGAACAAAGAGAGATTTTAGTACAGCGATTTTGGAGCGCAAGAAGTCGCCCAATCGCCTCGTTGTTGATGAAGCTATCAATGATGACAACTCTGTTGTATCTCTCCATCCAGAAACTATGGAGAAGCTCCAACTCTTTCGGGGTGACACGATCTTGATTAAGGTCTAAATTCTTTTTCACTTAAGAGCCTGAATTGCTGTTTTACGTGTTTATTTGCTATATTTAATGGTCGATTGAAATAAAAACTTTGTGTTTTGTATCTAGTGTGATTGGAGATTTGGGGTTTTGGGTATATGGTTATTACTTTTATATGGGTTATTCTAATCTTTTGCGTTTTGTATTTTTGAAAGATCTATGCACTCTTTGCTTTCTAATTTTAGTCTTATGAATGTGTTATTGAGATTATGATACACTAAGTATGGTTTATTGAATCTGCTTATGGTTATCAAAGATTGTTGGTCTGCTTTGTTTCATTGTTAAATCGACCATATGAATGGAGGCTGTACCTGTGGCTTCGAAAAGGAATTGGTTTTTCTTGGGACCTTAGAATCTTATTTAATGAAGCATGCTTTTTTATTTGGTTTTTCAAAGTTGCTTTTCTAAACAAGCATTATAAAAAGTCTTATTATTATTATTATTATTTTGCAATGTTAACCAAGCATTCTATGGAAGTTGTATGTAGGTTGACTTTTCTAGGGACAATGATATAGTTAAGCTTGCTTGAATTCAGCCAATGAAGCCTTCTAAAAGCTGGTTTGATAACATGATTTAGTTTCTCTCTTAAGGAGTTTTCTTGTGTATTTACTGCCTTGCTTTTTGGTGTTTAGGGAAAGAAAAGGAAAGATACTATTTGCATTGCTCTTGCTGATGACACATGTGATGAGCCAAAGATCAGGATGAACAAGGTTGTAAGGTCAAACCTGAGGGTTAGGCTTGGAGATGTTGTTTCTGTGCACCAATGTCCTGATGTCAAGTATGGAAAGCGTGTGCACATACTGCCTATAGATGACACTATTGAAGGGGTCACCGGAAATCTATTTGATGCATACTTGAAACGTGAGTTTCTTCTGAACCTTTTATTTTCAAGCAAATATTGATATGTTTTTCACAAAATAAAGTCATGTTAAATTGATATTTAATACTATCTGTTAATGATTTTTTTTTTCTTTTTTTTTTGTTCCCTAAGAAGTTGTTTTCTGGCAGTCACTACCTTATAGTTGGCCAGCTTCTTTTAGTAAATTCAGTCAAATCTAATTCTTAATCAGCATCTCGTTTTACTGTCTAGATATTTCATGGGGTTGCTAGTTGGTTTTTGTTCCTTTTTCCCATGTTCATGATTCTGAATTCTCTGATTTAAATTTGCAGCTTATTTCATGGAGGCATATCGCCCAGTCAGGAAGGGGGATCTCTTCCTTGTGAGAGGGGGAATGAGAAGTGTGGAGTTCAAGGTTATTGAGACTGATCCTCCAGAGTACTGTGTGGTCGCTCCAGATACTGAGATCTTCTGCGAGGGAGAGCCAGTGAGGAGGGAAGATGAAAATAGATTGGACGAAGTTGGTTATGATGATGTCGGTGGTGTTAGAAAACAGATGGCTCAGATTCGGGAGTTGGTAGAGCTTCCACTACGACATCCACAGCTGTTCAAATCAATTGGTGTGAAGCCACCAAAAGGAATCCTGCTTTATGGACCTCCTGGTTCTGGAAAGACTCTTATTGCCCGTGCTGTTGCCAATGAAACTGGTGCTTTCTTCTTCTGTATCAATGGACCTGAAATCATGTCAAAACTAGCTGGGGAGAGTGAAAGCAATCTCAGAAAAGCTTTTGAGGAAGCAGAGAAGAATGCACCATCAATTATATTTATTGACGAGATTGATTCAATTGCCCCCAAGAGGGAGAAGACACATGGAGAAGTTGAGAGGAGGATAGTCTCCCAGCTATTAACTCTTATGGATGGACTTAAGTCCCGTGCACATGTTATTGTGATTGGAGCCACAAATCGCCCCAACAGTATTGACCCTGCTTTGAGACGGTTTGGTAGATTTGATAGGGAAATTGATATTGGTGTTCCAGATGAAGTTGGGCGTCTTGAGGTTCTTCGAATCCATACAAAGAATATGAAGCTCGCTGAAGATGTATATATCAATTACTATTTACAATTCTCAAAGATTTTGTTTTCCTTTCACTTTTTCCTTCTCAGTTGTTTGGTTTAATTCAATCTCTGGGAATTTTACTTTGTAGGTTGATTTGGAAAGAATTGCTAAAGACACTCACGGTTATGTTGGTGCTGACTTAGCGGCCCTTTGTACTGAGGCTGCACTTCAGTGCATTAGGGAGAAGATGGATGTAATTGACTTGGAAGATGACTCAATAGATGCTGAGATATTGAACTCTATGGCAGTGACTAATGAACACTTCCAAACTGCACTTGGAACAAGCAACCCGTCGGCTTTACGTGAAACAGTAAGTGTTTGCAAGATATATCTTGGGGTTCTTTGTTGCTGCTCTGAAAGGGTATTGTTTATTTTTATCTTTTTTTGGTTGAGTTTCTAATCAAGAATGTTTGAACCAGGTTGTTGAAGTGCCTAATGTCAGCTGGGAAGATATTGGAGGTCTTGAAAATGTTAAGCGGGAGCTCCAAGAGGTAATGGTTCTTAGTTTATTGGGTTTCCCTTTTGACATGCGTCCTTCAATTTATCTTTGGCTAGAATCCTCATTAATATTTCTGGTTGTTTGTCTGATGCAGACTGTTCAATATCCGGTAGAGCACCCTGAGAAATTTGAAAAGTTTGGAATGTCACCCTCTAAGGGAGTTCTTTTTTATGGCCCTCCTGGATGTGGGAAAACTCTTCTAGCTAAAGCTATTGCCAATGAATGCCAGGCAAATTTCATTAGCGTCAAGGGTCCTGAATTGCTTACAATGTGGTTTGGTGAGAGTGAAGCCAATGTGCGAGAAATTTTTGATAAGGCTCGCCAATCTGCTCCTTGTGTTCTCTTTTTTGATGAGCTTGACTCAATTGCTACTCAGGTTTGTTTTAGACTCTCAGAAAGATTATGTTAATATGAAGATTTATCTATTAATTATTCACTTCTACACATAGTTAGATATGAAATATCATGGTAAACTAATGATTTATCTTATAATATTATTCAGTAGTACACACGGTTAAAGATAGTCCTACATACCGATAATTTGCAGGTTTATTTAGCTAGTTAAAACGACTTATTATTATTATTTATGCCATTTATTGCAGAGAGGAAGCAGTGTAGGAGATGCTGGGGGTGCTGCTGATAGGGTTTTGAACCAGCTTTTGACAGAAATGGATGGCATGTCGGCAAAGAAGACTGTTTTCATAATTGGGGCTACTAATAGACCTGATATCATAGATCCTGCACTCTTGCGTCCTGGCCGTCTTGATCAGTTGATCTACATCCCTCTTCCAGATGAGGATTCTCGCCATCAAATTTTTAAGTCTTGCTTGAGGAAATCACCAGTCTCGAAAGATGTTGACCTCAGGGCACTTGCCAAATATACTCAGGGCTTCAGTGGTGCTGATATTACTGAAATTTGCCAGCGTGCTTGCAAATATGCGATAAGAGAGAACATTGAAAAAGTATGCTTTTGCAGAATTTTCTCATTTTCCCTAGTTAAATTTTATTCCTCGAATTATAGTATATTGATTGAATGTGTCCATGCTTTGTGTGTCTCGTAGGATATTGAGAGGGAGAGGAGACGAAGAGAAAACCCAGAAGCTATGGAGGAGGATGTTGAGGATGATGTGGCAGAGATCAAGGCAGCACATTTTGAGGAGTCCATGAAGTTTGCACGCAGGAGTGTGAGTGATGCTGACATCCGCAAGTACCAGGCATTTGCTCAAACTCTGCAACAATCAAGAGGTTTTGGAACTGAATTCAGGTTTTCTGAAGCTAGTGGTGCAGTTACTGGATCTGATCCTTTTACGGCTTCTGCAGGCGCAGCTGATGACGATGACCTCTACAGTTAAATTATTTTCTTCAAACACGTCTTTTTTTTTTCTTTCTTTCTTTATGTTGGTCCTACATGTGCATTTTTTTACTTGCTTCTGTGTTTTAGTTTTAAGAATCTCCATGGATATGTTAGTCTTGGGTTTTAGGCCGCCCTTGCAAGTTGATAGAACAGAATTGGCTTCATTGATTATAACTTTGGATGACTTTTGAACCCTTGTTGTTCAATTTTTACAAGCACGTTGTATTTATAGTTCCTTTCTTTTTTGATATATTGGAAATTAGATGATGAATGATTATAAGGAGCATAAGCATAATAACTATAGATTTATATGATTGATTACTAGCTGTCAGTGCAATTAGACGTGGGGATAATATGCAAGCTTCCCATATCCTTTTGCAGTGGGATTTTTAAGTCGATTGGTGAGTTTCTCTCCTTACATCTGTGGTCTGGTGTTGATGTTGTCTAAAGTTGCTGCTCCAGTTAAAGGTGGTGGGGAATGTAGGTTTCCAAGAGATTGCTTTTCATCGATTTTCTAATATCTCATCAATGGTAAAGGAACAACTTTATAGCATTGGTTAGTTTTCTGGTGCCAGGTTTAGTTAGCTTGAACTCACGTGGGACTCTGGTTGGTTTACCGGACATAATTATATATTACTCGGACCAAAACCAGAACCAGAGTTCCTCACAGCATTCTCAAACTCTTTCCCAATCATGGACAGCCTTTTAATGGATTCAGATCGAATGTTTCGTCCAAGTTTTGAAAAATGCAAATAATCGATCTGGATCAACTGATATCCACATTTATGAACAGGTCTTTTGATCATCCGAAATGCCTGACATTGCTGAATTGAATGGTGCTTGGTTTAGATTTTTGTTTATTATTCTATCTATATTCTCCTTTTTTTTTTCTTTCTAAAGGAAAATAGCTTCTTATTTTACTTCATTTTTCTTTTTTCCTTACATATTTTCTCTCCTTCCAAACATAGAGTTAGTCTTCCCTTTTTCCTCCAAAAATGGAAGAACATAGCAGCTGAAAGGTGAAAAACAATTTGAAAAAGCTCATAATCTAACAACATTGAGAACAAAAAATGGGAATGAATCAATTACTGATAATAGAAAGGCCTTTATAATTTTCTGATTTTTATTTTAACAGTGGATGGTAAAGAGGTAATAAATGTCTAGTCACAAATTGAATAGTGTCAGCCTGGAGAGGGAGCAACCCTGCAGAAGTTCATTCATGTCTGACCTGAAAACCTTCCTTGGGATCGCTGCTGATTTTTTTTTTTCTTCATCATCTTCAGAACCTGCTGTTATTTATATTTAATAATTTTTCCCACAATAATTTGCCTCCAGGAAAGCTGCCACTGTACTTCATGCAAATAATTGCAGCTGGTAAGTATTTGGAATCTAGAACCCACTTCAGATTTTAATTTCTGGACAATTCACTTTGGTGTTAGCTTAATAAAATGCAGCAATAGCAATAATCTTAAAGGTTCACTACGGACGGTTGTATTTTTTTTTTTTAAAAAAAATCGATATGAACAGGAAAGATCTTACACTGGGTTTGATTTATTTAGTGGAATGGATCCAACGATTGGGGATTAATTATGAGAAATGTAGGAGACAAGGGATCACGTCCCAAAAATTAAAACAAGCATAGAAAATGTAAGACATGGATTATAGTAAGATTAAAATAAAAATAAAAAAAAGGATAAAAAAGGGGATAGTGATTTTGATTAGACTAAGCCACTTTATAGGAGACAACCCCCACATGTAAAAACTGGAGATTAGTGCGCAAAACTCATCCCTTAAATCATAATTGTCCTTACATTTTCAACCCTCTTTTGTCATTTTTGGTTGTCAATCCCCAACATAAGTGACCCCAAATTTTTCATTTCAAAATAATTATTTAAGATTCTTTGCATTGTTTGCCCTGCATTTTTTTTTTTCATAATTTTTCTTTTAAATTCAATTTGTATTTTTATTAATTCATAACGAAACATATATATCTGATATAAACACATTGAATATTTTATAAAAAGAAAAATTGTCATTAATTCTTAATATCTCTATCGTTGTGTTATTTCTTCCGCCTAAGAATTTTAAAAATTAATTAATTAATTTATGTGAAAGAGGGAAAGACACCATTGGTAATAATAAAATGCAGTTGAAATGGGAAAATGGAAACATGAAAACATACATCAAATCATATCATATACACTAAAATCATGATCATAATATTAATAGTAACCACATCATATCATATCACACAAGTGGATCATCAATTATGTTATATATATATATATATATATATATATATATATATATATATATATATATATATATATATATATATGCCCCACCACCACATTATATTATTACAAATTAATATCTTTGGTAAACTATAGTGGGTCCCATATTTGCAACCTAATTTAGTAATTTATGACATTGCGATTCAGCCAACAATGCTTGATCAATATTGTCAAATTCACACTCAATTGCGTCCCCTGATCATCTTCTTCAGCTTCATATGTATTTATTAATTGCTTGAATTTCTTCAAACCTTGAATTAATTTCTTTTAGTTTTATTCATATTATTATTTACATATTAAACTAATAATTAATCATCTGTATCCAAAAATAATTTTTGTATAGTTTTATTTCTACAAAATAATAATTTTTAATATACATAATAATTCAATAAGAGCCAAGTGAAAAGAAATTTTGGCCCTTTTTCTCTTTCTTTTTTCTAGCACCTATATTCATTAAGGAGATGTGATTGATTTTGACCAGAAATCACATCTTTACATCTCTTTATACCAATTTATATCCGAAATAAGTGAATATGGACACGGATTTAGATTATTATTATTATTATTTTTATTTGGTTCTCTTACCATGATATTTGATTTTTATAAATATTATTAAAGAATAATTGATTATTAAAAAAAAATATAATTTTATCAAAATTCATAAATATTATTATGGTGTTATCAAATTTTTATAATTAATAGGCTTAAAAAGTCGAGTAATATCTCTTTATAATAATTTATATCCAAAATAAGTGGATATTCACATGGATTTAGATTTTTATTATTATTTTTATTTCGTTCTCTTATTATGGTATTTGATTTTCTATCGTTTTACTTCGACGTTTTGTTGTGTAGGCAATTTAAATAGACAAAATATATTTGATCCGATATTAATAACAAATCATATTATGATGTTTAATATATTGCAGAACTGAAGTCATAAATATTATACTCACTATAATATTATCAAATTTATAGGTTTTGAAATGATGTGTTATATTATTAACTTTGATGCTATGAATTTTTTTTACTATTTCATCCACTATAGTTTTTAACAGATTTATATATGTATTTCTATTGATATATTACTAGTTTGAATCAATAAAATTATTTTTCTCTAAAAATATAATAATAATAATATATCATTAACTTGTTTTACAAATAAACATATATATCTATTTTAACTGGTAGAATTTAAAGGGTTCAAGCAAGCAACTATTAGTAATAGCATTCCAACAACCTTTTAATTTCATTATTTATGAGTTTTAAGTCATTTTAACAATTTTTCTATTTTTCTTTTCACTTATTGCATTCTTCGAATTTACATTTTTTCTTATCAAATATAAGAAGTGAAATTTAGTTCTTAAATATCTTTTAACAATTTTTTTTTTTTTTGTCTCTTAGCAATAAAGAATATTGTTACAGTGCATATAATTTTTAAAATAAATTAAAATAAAAAATAAATTTTTATAATATAATAAAAAATGAAATAAATAACGTTTGTTGGAAAATTGTATTTACTAGAAAAATAAAGTTTTTCCCTCTCAAAGTTTATTTTTCCTCCATTTGAAGAGGAGAATTTTTCAAATTTGGAAAAAATTAATTTTGAACTAGTCAATAATGTTTATTTTATGGATATTAATGTTAAACAAATATATATAACATCATTTTCTTCAAGAGAGAATCTGAAAATATGGGGCAACTGACAAGCGGTTGGTAAAGATAACCTAAAAAATAAATAAAATGGAGAGAAGGAAAGAGAAAGGGAGTGCAATTTATTCTTTTTTAATTTCTATACACCAAAAAGATGCTCTCAAATTATTGTCATAAACTTAAATAAAAACTTTTATTTAGATTTAAATTTATACTTTTATTTCAGAAATCAAGTAAATAATTTATTTTTATAATTAATATTATAGTTATAAGCATAATATTTTTTTTCTTTGGCTAAAGACTTCAAGGGTATGAGTTTGAGAGCAGATATGTAAAGGCACACGTGGGCATCCACGGGGAAAGTGAAGAAATTAAGAATTCTACAGTAATTCAGAAAACACAGTGAGATTGCCATATAACTGTGCCACCGGTAACATCTGTGTTTCAAGTTTCAACCTTGTCAGTGTTGCACGTGTTGCCTTTCTCATTATGGGTCCTACTCCTACACTTAATTGTTTGCCCCTCACTCTCTCTCTTTTTTATTTTTGTTCACGGATTGCCAAATTTTTCAAATCCATGATCACACGATGTTATACATGCAAATGCTTTTATTGTTAAAAAGATATTTGATGTTTACAATAAAAATTAATTAAGATTTAAATCCAAATATGATTGGTAGAGAAATTATTTCATCTATTCAGAAATTTTATAATCAAATAGAATAATAAAATACTTAAAATTCATGAATTTTTCTATATATGTATTGTGAAATTGATGGATATAAAATCTAAACGATGCGGTTGTAGAAAAATGTAATTAATGGTGAAAGGGTGAAAACAAGAAAAGAAAGGAAGAGGGACCGGGAAAGGGTGGAAGACTGGGGGGGAGGGAGGGCCGCACGAGGGGGGCATTCAATATAGCCATAGCCCTAATTAATAGAGTACTCTTTCTTTGTTATTTATGATTCTTGCTGTCGGCTGCTGACACTCTCCCTTTCTTTCCACATATATATCCCACCTACACCAACACTCTTCCTTTTCTTTTTCTTCTTTCTCTACACAGTTTCACCCACTTCTCTTTTACTATAACCTTTAATTTCTTCATATATATTCAATTAATAATAACAACAATATAGGCTACAAATACAATACCATATATTGATATAAAGATAAAAAAAATATCGAGTGATTGTTCATGATTTATAAATAAATATAGTACAAAAGAAACTGATTATCAAAAATAGGACGTAGGTGCCATCTTTATCAATCATATCAATCGTGAAAACTTTGCGGGGGATCTTTCTTCCAGTGGAGAGAAACCCACAAACATTAGTGTTTTTCGGCCTCCACGTTTGTCCATTGCTCTCTTTCTTCCTATAAAGTCAATGTTTGTGTAATTATTCTTTGAAAATGAGACCATGTTCTTTACTCAAAATTATGATTCATTAATTTATAGCTATAATTTCATTTTTTTTAAATAAAAAAAATACAAGTTTCCAATATTATTTTTTATATTGAGTTAAAATTATTTAAACAACAATATTCTGTTTGCATATATAATTCTTTTTATTTTAATTTCCTTGTAGATTTTATCTAAATTCAATAAAGAGCTCAAATTTATACATTTAAAATGATAAAATTAAAGTTGAAGTATGAAAACCCATTTCATTTGATCCCAACGTACCGTTGAGCTTTTGTTGCCCATGGAGAAACACATTAACCTAAAAGAAGGTGGCTTAAGGACAGAAACCCATAGAAAAACTAAAAGTTGGAGTTCAATTTGGTCCAAATAAAAATAATAAATGATTGCTCATATCTCATCTATTGTCCCCTTAACAAAAAGGGCTAGTGATTAGATAGTCTGAGAAATTGACAAAATTATATAGAATTTGGAGGGTAGGGAGCTTAGTAATTAATGATTGATGAGGACACTGTATGATAATTTTCTCATACTTCCATTTATTCAGATAAAAATTTTCTTTTCATTACTACTCTCCGTTTCATATTAATTATTTTTTTTTCTTTAAAAAAATATGAATTTTTATTTTATTTTTTCCAATTTTTTCTAATATGATGTAAAATTCTAAACTCATTTATTATAAACTTAGATTAACAACTATAAATTTTCTTATTTTTTATTTTTTTTAATAATTTTGAGTCTTTTTAGTCTTAACCACTTATTTTTCTAATTACTCTCATTTGTTTAATTAATAGTTAAGGTTTATATATTTGTCTCTCTCTCAAAAAAAAAGTTGTATTTCAATATATAGGATAATACTGATATCACATATATAATTCTTATGTGGCATTTTAACATTAATTTGATCTACGAAAAAACTTTATAAACTGTGTTTAGACGACAGAATTCCAAATCCAACAAAATTTCAATGAAAAATTGATATCTGTAGCATTCAGCAAGGAAAAGAAAAAAGGTGAAAATCAGAGAACACTGTATCCTTTTGCTTGTGTAGCTTCCTGGCAAGAAAATGACAATTTCATGTCAAGAACTGAAGAAAGCTTTAAGAGAAAGAAAGAAAAAATAAAAATAAAATTATTGAACCAATAATTGATAATTATTAACCAAACAATGTCACATTTGGAATCTAGTTAAACTCTTAGAGAAGATAGTGAAGAAAATGAAAGAAAGCCAATCATGACACCAACATCATTGAAACCACGCTGTTTGTTTGCCAAGAAAATTGAGAACAAGAAAAGAGGAACTGTCTGAGAATCTAGATAGAAAGATAGATCTACAAAACAACATTGACGAAAACGAAATTCATAATACAAAAACAATAATCTTGAAAAATTAAAGAAAGCTATAATATACTAATTGATACGCTTATCAGAAGTCATAATAAATACGAAAGATGATGAATTTAATAGGCAAATTCTACAAAAATATATATAAAAGCACTCCTATTAATTACACTCTCATAATATATAGATACATAAGAAAAAGCAATGCTTACATAAAAACTACTTTTCTTTACATGAATAATAGATCCGGTCTGGGCAAGAAACTTGTTTTAGGGTTCGCCACGCTCGCGCTCATGCCAGCAAACAAGCATGGCGATACATCGGCGGAGAATGTAGAATTTTGCACGCTGCTTCTTCACCAAATGGCTGCATTTCTGGCCGAAAGCTCTGCAGGGCTCGCAGACGTGCTGTCTATTAAAGCTGGAGCTTCTTTCCTTGTCAGGCATTGATATGAGAGTAAAAAGATCGAATTTCTTGAACTGTGAATGTTGCTAGAGTAGTCAACCGGAAGCAGTAACTATATATATGGAGGAGGGAGCTTAATTTTAAGTGTATTTATAGATAGAGAGGGAATTTAAGGGTAGAGAAATTGGCAGAAGGTATGGAGTGAGGCATTGAAACCCACCAGGTGTCAGGAGAGAATGGTTAACAGCATATGAAGACACAGTATGGACTAATGTTTCTGCCATTTCACCTCATATATTAGCAATTCGTATTGGACCCATTTCTTGTTTTATGTATTTGGATATTCTTTTACCACTATCTTATTATATTAAGCGGAATGAGTCTCTTATCGTATCGGGATAAAAGAGAGCATAAAAAATTAAAAATTTAAGTTTGTAATATAAAAATAGATTTTTAATATTTTTTATGAAAGTAAATTTTTTAAAATGATATAAATTTATATATTATTATATAGATTTTAAAAAATTAAGTGAAGTTGTAGGTGCTTTCTATATATCTTTGCTTTAAGCTTTTAACCTTTTACAGCCATATACATTAAACAAATGTTCAATGAAAATTTTATGCCTATTATTTTGTTTTTAAAATTATTCATTAATTTAGATTTATGCCGGCTAGTTAGACTCATAAAAGAAATAAAATAATTTTTTGAATTTTTAAAAATGTTACATGTTCAGAGCTTAAAATCCCAAGTAAACAGAAAGGAATATTTTCACCGTCTAATCTTATCTATTCAAGTATTTCGTACCTATTAATTGATCCCTTTACGGCCATTGCTTTGACTAGTCAAAGTTTTCAACTATTTATATGTATTCATGAAAATGATCAACAAATTTTGTACCAAAAAAAAAAAAAATGATCAACAAATTTCAACCCTTTTGGTCCTTCTGCTCCATTTTTCTTTTCATTACACATATAATAAGTAATTCTATAGTATATTTGGTGTAATTTATATTAAGTAAACTATTTGATCATTAATTTTTAATTTCATTCATTAATTATCAATGATTCTAATTAAAAATTGATATTCCAAAATGCTTCAAATTAATTAAAAAACTGTGCGAATTGCAAGAGTGGTGTTGATCAAATAGCTTCTGCATAGTATAGACATTGTCCTTTACTTACTGGTGGCCACAAAATTTCTTAATTTATGGTTTTGCATATAAAGAAAAGTGAGCAAGCAATTCAAACATGTTTTGACTGTGCTCTCCATCAAAGAAATAGATTTTTCTTTTATAGCCAAGCAGACCTTCGGTATAAGGTTACAGCTGGGATAACAAACTTGTGAATTACCTAATCATAAATACATGATATATATATTTTTTAAACTAGCTAGATAAAAAGAAGCTAAATATATATATGTAGAAAGAAAGAAATTGGATTAAAATATCCAAAAACCATAGAACAATAAGGAGTGGGGGTGTCTCATTGTCTCTTTAGTCTATAGATGGGGTTTATAATTAGAGGCATGTGATGTTACGTATAGGGGTTGGGTGTGTGGAGCATATATATATATATATATATATATATATATATATATATATATATATATATATATATATGTTTGTGTGGTTAAGGAATGTAGAGATAGGTTAGGTTTGAAGATGTTAAAAGTGTTATATATGATGCTTTTTCTTGTACCATTCCAAAAGGAAAGTCACATATCCTGTACATGGGGCCTCCCCATGTGCATTAGCATTAGGCTGCAGTTTTTTTTCTTTTTTGCAAATAAAATTATTTGTTCTCTGTACGTAATTTAATAATATCCTAATTTTAATTCACATTTAATTTAAATTTAAATTCAATAGAAAAAAAATGGGTAACGTTTGTTCAATTTGTTAAATTTGACACCAATTTCTCCTTTTTGGGACTTAGTAGAATAAAATACAAAATCAAAATCTCAATAGCAAAAAATGTTATTTTAGGGATCCAAAGATGTGTTTTGAAATATTTTTTTGTAAGGAAACCTTTTAATCGATGGGTTGCCATCTCCTTCATTTACTGCTCAATATGTTCCCATTTCTCCACCTTACTTTCAAGATTCTTAACAAATACCGAAGGTGGCGTCACAGGCTGCTTGAGCGCCAAGGAGAAGAGGATCATGAAGAGGACGGAGAGAGGGTGGGAGGTAGCTCGGCCATGGCGGATGCAGAATATGCCTCCTAGTGTTTGGAGGAAGAGCAACCCAGCTCGGAGAAGAAATATCACCAACAAAAAAAAAAAAAAGAAAAAAACACTATTACAATTAGGGTGGTTGCATATTAGTTTGATACGGATTATATATAACATTTAATATAATCTATAATTTGCGGATTGAAAATTTTTCAATTCGATCCTACCCACGAATATATAAAAACCAATCTAATTCAAATTACGGATTGAATTGTATTGATTTGTGTTTTAATTTTATACACTTTTTACTTTTATTTAATAATAATAATAATAATAATAATGTCTCATAAACATCTATAATATTTTAAAAACTTTAATTTCACTAAGTAAACTACTTAATATCACGACAAATTATAAAAATTACAATATAAATTTTAATTATTTTTTAAAGTATTTTAAATTTTATATAGAATATATCTTTTAAATAATAAAAAGTACATTACAATACTAGATTACCATAAAATTATTAATAACATTAATTATGGTGTTTGATTAATTCATTGCAATTATTTATGCGAGTTTTTTTAATCAATCCTCTAATTATATAGTTTAGGAAAATAATATATATGGTTGTTAAGAAATTAGACCGTAACTATATAGTTTAGGAAAATAATATATATGGTTGTTAAGAAATTAGACCGTAAATGGTTGTAGTTGTGGTTGAATTAAATTAATTAACAAAAAAATAATAATTAATATGGTTAAAAATAGGTTTTAGTAGTTAATAAAAAGTTGAAAAATAAATTGTATATAGTTGAATTAAATACATATAAACTGTATATAGTTCATTATATTATAATTATTTTGATAAAAAATCATTTAATATAATTAAAATAAATAACTAAATAGATTGATTTATCATATAATTATGACACATTTTGATTATTTTATAATAGATTGCACTTAAATTAGTTTTCTAAATTATATATTAATATATAATTTAAATTTATAGCATAATAAAATTAGAATAAATTATAAATATTAAAAAAATACTTGGTAATTATAAAAAAATTAGATTCTAAAAATGAAAATATATATATATATATATTATATGGATTGTGGATTAAAATATAAAAAATTTAATTCAATCTATAAAATACGGATTGAAAAAAATATAAACCAACTCAATTACTGCATTTTCAAAACTGCAGTTTGATTGTGGGTTGGTTGGAGTTGAATCGGTTTAAAAGAATTAGGCGGTTCATTAACACTTCTAATTACAAGTAAGATGAATTTTTGCACTTTTATTTTACACTTGGAGAAATATTTTTATTTTGAGGGCTTCTCTTCTATTTTTCTTCTTTTCATTCATATGGAAAAATAGTTTTTTTTTTTATTGATTTATTGAATTTCTACGTCAGTAAATCTATAGTAGAAGAGGTGGCATCAATTGAAAGAGTCGGGGTTACCAGGAACCTGTTCTTACAAGGGCCTATAAATCGGAGACAAAGCCATGGCGGCCAAGCTAGAATCACTGATATCGGATCCGGATGGGCTGCTCGGATTCAGATGAAGAACGAAAGCTTTAGTCGGAGCACCAACGCTTGTGGATCTTTTAAGAGGTTGTTGGACATATACGTCGTCAAAGTGTTAGTCGGAGCAACAACGCTGGCGGATTTTTTAAGAGGTTGTTGGGCATGTACGTAGTTAAAGCGTTAGTCGGAGCAACAACTGGTTGCACCATCGCAACCGACAAGACTTTCCAAATCAACCAGGGATCAACTTGCTTATTAAAGACCAGTTTCTATAGTTTCTGACTAATCTCTGCAATGCCTCGTCTTCTTCAGGACTCTATGGACCTTTCATTCGATCAAACATCTCTTCTCACTGAAGAAAGCATGAATAACAGTATAAACACTCATCAGAAATTAATAAACCAAATTGCTCTCAATTAATTTTTTGAATTTAATTGGTAATAGTACAAGGATTCTTCTTCTTCTTCTTTTTATATTTTTTTTAGATAAAAATGACAAATGTATTTTCAATATATTCTAAAATATTTTTATAAAAATTTTAAAATATATCTAAAATATTTCTAAATAACAAGATATTTCTAAGTATTTCTAAAATATATTCAAGATAATATTTTCAAGGTATACTAAGGTATTGCGAAAGAATACCCAAAGCTCCACAAATGAATTATACGAATCAAGTATAAGCCTTCGTAATATCTTAAACAATTTATTAATTATTCAATTATTATTTTATTTTTTATAAAAAATAAACTAAAGTATTTCCAATATATTCCTGAAATATATCTAATAAATTCTTAAAAAATTTTCAAAATATATCCAAGGATATACTTCTAAAGCTTCACAATAAACTATGAGAATTAAATCTAAGACTCCACAACGAATAACACTAGCCAAACAACATTTTAAACGATCTATTAATTATTCAATTTTTTTTTTGTAAAAATTAAATCACAATATACTTAAAATATTTAAGAGATATATTGACTGCACACTATTTGATATACTTTGTGATAACTTTTTAAAATTTAGTACTGTTATAATTATTTTAGATACTTATAGGTAGATTTGAAAAAAAATTTAATCACTGATATTAATGTAGTTATTTTACTCTTTTTTTTTTTGTAATTTTTGTAAAAGTTCCTACAAGTAATTAAATGAAATAGACCCAAAAATGATATAAAATATATTGGGCTTGGGCTGTTAGTTGGTGGCTGAGGGAATGGCGTGAAAACCAGTGAAGATCGTCCAATTGGATAGTCCAAGAAAACAAGAATGGACTCCATTAACTAAGGATCCGTTTGATACTGGGTTTGGAAAAACAATTTATATTTTTAATTATTTTTAATTTTAAAAATTGATTTTAATACAAAATAGGTATATTTTCCGGATTAGATTTAAAAAAATTAGTTTATAAAAAAAAATTAAACAATGCAGTTAATTAAATAAAAAAAATTTAAAATTTACTTTGAGAAACAACTCTTAAATTAACAATAAATATAAATATATATATATATATATATATATATATATATATATATATACTACGCTCAAAGGAGAAAAACGTTTGGAAATCCTGTTGAATTAAAATGGCTAGCCAATTGGGTTAGTGAGAAAAAGAGCCACCAGCACCACCAATCTTTCGCACCTATAACACTTTATTTGAATGGCTCACTGTATGGTTTTACAATGTACACCACCTGACTCTTCTCTGCATTCTTTTTGCACAAAAATGGCACATGAAGGAATCCTGTTGGGGATGGGCAACCCTCTTTTGGACATCTCTGCTGTTGTGGATGAGGATTTCTTGATAAGGCATGTCTGTAAAGTTTCTTTCTTTAATTCCTTGTACTTTCTTGCTCAGTTATGCTGATTCTTGCTTTATATTTCTAGCTTGTGTTGAAGAATTGTTATTTTAGTCACTGTTTATTAGGATCGAGTATTTTTCTTGTTTTTTCTTTTTTACGCTATCGTCTTCAGTCACCATTAATTCCTTCTAGTGTTTATTGGTCTAAGCAAATATTTCCTCTTGTCCAATTACTCAGCTGGTGATTTTGGGTTTCTCTAACAGCTTGTTTGATTACTAGATTGCCCAAGGGAAAATAAAGAATTATAATTTTCCCTGCATTTCAACCAAATTCGAGGCAAAATGATTTTGGCCGTTAAAGTAAAACTGAGAAATCAGATTTCCCTCTTTTCCATCCAATTCCCTCAAAACAAACAAACAATTAATTTTTTTTTTATTTACGTTTAAGTTACCTGTAGTCTTAGTTAAATGGATCCTGTATCGATAGTTTGATACAGTGGTCTATTCTTTTGTGTTTCAAACTACAGTTTGTGCAGTTTAGGTCAATAGTTTTAAGTGAAAGTATGTGTGTTGGCTATGATTTTCTGCCTTATTCTTTGTTACTTATTGCACCAAAAACTGAACTGCGTTAGCTTTGGTGCATACAACAGGTACGGCATCAAATTGAACGATGCCATTCTTGCTGATGACAAGCACGTATCTATGTAAGTAGCTTTTCTTTGTTTTAAATTAACCAATTTTGTAAAATCAGGATCTATGTTCTTGGCCTGTTCTCACTGAAAACAATTTTCTTTTTGGTAAAGACTGTAGTTTGGAACATTTTCGGCAGTGGATTTTCTTATTTTAAGGGAGATATTCATTGTAAAGTGATGATATAGTTCATTGGTTGAAATTATTACTTATTTAATAAAGACTGGAGAGTGACCAAGTAGATCTTATGTTGAGATATTAGCACAAGCCAAAAGAAGTACCATTAGTAATGGTTGTCAAGCAAATTATGGGTTTGTTTTTTTTTTTCCTGGCATGTTGTTGTGACAACTTGCTTGCAATAATCTAATTCGAATTCATAACTAGCCACTGGCTATTCTGTGGCAACTATTAAAAATTTGAAGTTTTTTGCCAGCTGACTTCATGAAGATCTCTTTAAATATATAGTATCATTAGAATGGTCAATTATTTTTCTGTAATTTGTTATTGTGCACTGCGTAAGTCGCTCCCTGTTCTTGATGCGACAGACACTGTTACTTGTTCTTCACCAGCTGAATGAGGATACTTGGAAATATGCTGCAGGTATGAAGAAATGGCCACCAAGTACGTGGAGTATATTGCTGGAGGTAATGTTCTTGGAGATTTTGAGTGTTGAAGACGATATTGCTGCACCACCAGTTTAACTATTTTGTGGTCTGTATTTAATATGCAGGAGCTACTCAAAATTCTATCAGGGTTGCTCAGGTAGAATATTATTTCTTAATGCAAGTGGTACAAATTAGTTATATAATTATCATTGCTGTTTCTCTTGGCCATTTTCAGTGGATGCTTCAGATTCCTGGTGCAACTAGCTACATGGGTTGCATAGGGAAGGACAAATTTGGGGAGGAAATGAGAAAGAACTGTGAGCTTGCGGGTGTTAATGTGAGTGCTCTTTTTGATACATCTCAGTTAAACAAAAGAGGTGCAAGTTTCTGCTCTTCTTTTCTTATTTTCCATGCCTTATTCCAATCCTAGAAAAAAAAAGTAACAATTGCAAACCTTAAATGATGCTATCAAATCAGGTTCACTATTACGAGGATGAGTCAGCACCAACAGGAACTTGTGCCGTTTGTGTTGTTGGGGGTGAAAGGTCAGTTTGTCATGGAGCTCGTTCTTTAAGTTGTTTTCAATTGCTTCCAGAGTGCTCCTATGTATCTTTTATTAGCATTTCTTCCAGTAAAATTCATGGTTAACAGCTAACATTTTCTTTTTAAATCCATATGCAGGTCACTTGTTGCCAATCTGGCAGCAGCAAATTGCTACAAATCTGAGCATTTGAAAAGACCAGAAAATTGGGCATTGGGTTCTTTCTTGATCTATTCATTAACATTTTCTTCTTTCAGTATTGTACTTGTCGTTTTTGTGGATTCAATTTTGTGAAACCTATTTGAACAGTTGAGAAGGCCAAGTACTTCTATATTGCTGGGTTTTTTCTCACTGTATCTTCAGACTCCATACAGCTTGTTGCTGAACATGCTGCTGCAAATAACAAAGTATATTATGCTCACAGTGCCTTGGTCTGCTGCTTTTTGGTAAAGTTTTGAAACAAGTTGCAGTGATGTACTTATATTTACTGCAGGTCTTCACAATGAATCTATCGGCTCCATTTATCTGCGAGTTCTTCAAGGATGCTCAGGACATATTTCTCCCGTATGCTCCTCTTTATTTTAAACATGCATTTTTGCATAACCTTTTGCAACATGAAGTCACACAAACATGTTGATGTGGAGCGTGCCTTTTGTGGGTTTCAGGTATATGGACTTTGTCTTTGGTAATGAGACAGAAGCAGGAACCTTCTCAAGAGTTCATGGTTGGGAGGTAATAATCATTTGGTAACAGATGATAATATGCTTCCAGATTTGTCGTTTGTGTTTTCAATTCTTGACCTGTTGAGAACATTTGTGATGTCCAGACAGACAATGTTGAAGAAATAGCTCTAAAAATTTCCCAGTGGCCTAAAGCATCAGGAACATACAAAAGGATTACCGTTATCACTCAGGGTGCTGATCCTGTGGTTGTTGCTGAGGATGGGAAAGTGAAGAAGTTCCCAGTAATATTGTTGCCCAAAGAGAAACTTGTTGATACTAATGGAGCAGGTATAACCTGTTTAAGAGTCTCATAAAGCTAGCTTAGACTAACTCAGCAGCAGAGTCATTCAAATAATTGGCGGTATCATTTTAAACTGATCTGCAAATGTTGTTCAGAATTATGATAATTTATCCTCTATGGATGAACCAATCAAGAATAAGATTCTAATGACGGCAATCAAGCTATCATTTACCTTGGGTATTATTTATAAGATCATGTCACATATGAAGTAACTAATTGTTTTGTTTTTTCCCCCCAGGGGATGCATTTGTTGGGGGATTTCTGTCGCAATTGGTTCAACAAAAACCTATTGAAGACTGTGTAAGAGCTGGATGTTATGCAGCCAATATTATCGTACAAAGGTCTGGATGCACATTTCCGGAGCAGCCAGATTTTAATTGATGAATTGTTGATTTTGTACTTTGCTGATTATATTTGGTATAAAATATTGATCACCCCACTTGAAAATAGAGAGCAAGATTCATAAAGCAATGTGCTTTTAAGTGATGCCCACCAATAGAATAAAAAGCATGGCTTTGTGACATTTTGGATTATCATATGACAAAGTTAGCATCAGTTTTTTTTTTTTTTTAATTTTCCACTTTCTGTCACCTTCTTTGAAAATTCAGGTTAATATTAAGTTCCCATTGCCAAACAGAGTTATTAAATCACCAACATCCAACTAATTTCATCTTTGAGATTTTCCCTCTTATTTGAGGTTAAAGAGTAATTGAGATATGTTACCTCTGAAATTTGTTTGGGATTGGTTTCAAATGAGACAATCGGGTAGGATGATGTCTCTCATTATTGACATGGTTGGACAAGAAGGCTACAAAAGCACGGCTTTTGTACATTCAATCATGTTATACAATCCAATTTAATAGTGATTAATATTAAATTATTAGTATTTAATATTTTAAAATAAGTTGACCAATAAAATTAAGTATATTAATAATATTTTAATACAGATTGAAGAAAATGTGGTAAAAATTAGATATAACTAGTAGCATTTTTCCTATGCATCTTGAACAGCCCCTCTTGTAAATAAATATAAAATCTATGGGCTGAAAACAAACAATTTGAATTGGGTAAGAGAATGTCATTAAAAACCTTAATCAAACATTAAACTGGAAAAGAGACAAAATTAACGTCACAGTCATCATCGGTGTTTGGACTTCAGATTTTGATCTTCCTCAACATAGGATCAGCTATCCATATTACGGATAATTTAATCGCGTGATACCACGCCCTCAATAATCGCGTGAACCCACATACCCTCAAAAATCATTAAAAAAAAAAAAATAACATAATAGAAATCGCAGAACAATTAGCAGTCTTCATTCTCTTCCATTTAACCAAAGACACAGACAGAAAAGTAGACGTAAAAAATCCTTCTGCGATGACCGATCAGCCCCGCCTCAGCCTCAGCCTCAGTCTCAGCCTCACCAATCTGCGGACGACGTCGCATCTGATCAAACAGGCTACCGCCTCCTTCTCCGCCAATTTATTCACATTCCTCTTCCTCTCTTTCCTGCTCTTCTCCTTCCGTTCTCTCGTCGAGAATGGGACCCACCTCCTCACCTCCTTCATCGACCGTGACCCTTCCCTCAAATCCCTACTTTCCCGCCTCGACCTCGCCGGCCCCCACCACCACATTCACGGCCTCCCTCCTCGTCGCCACCGCCGCCCTTTCCTCCACCTCACCCGTGTCGGAACCCTAGGCGATGATTTCTTCTCCGGCGATGACGACACTGATCGATCTCTCTTTGGTCCTAATCGTAAGTTTCCTCTTAATGGAAGCTCCGTAATTCTTTACAACTTTGACCCTAAATTTGGGTATTCCGAGTCAATCATCGACAGCGGGATCAAGATTCCTGGAACTGTGCGTTCTGGGATTCTTTTTAATTTCAAGGCGGAGAGTGTAGTCATGGATAGTAGTGATTATAGTGACAATGAAAAGCAAGATGAGGAGGAAGATGGATCGCCGGGTTTAGAGAAGGGCCCAGATTTGGACAGGATTGTAGATTTACAGTTCTTTATTAAGGGTTTGGAGCTGGGTCGGCGTGACGCGGCTGCCTTGTTTTTTCTCGTAAGTTTTTTATCTGCAGCTTATGGGTGGGTGATTCTTGGCTTTACTGCTATATATTCGTGGATATTGGGCATTGTTTTTGTTGCTGTTGTGAATGATTTATTGGGGAGGTTCACTTCCTTCATTGCTCTGGTATGGGATGGGTCTAGATTGGGATTAAAACGACTCACTGGGTTCATTCTTATGAGATGGGCGGTTAGGGATGCTTTAACTCAGCTTATAGGGTTGTGGTACTTTGGAGAAATTGAGGATCATTACTCATTTTTTAAGCTCTTTGTGAGGTTGAAATTGATGCCATTTTCGATTATGTCCCCATGGATTCGAGGGTTTGAGAAGGAAATTTCGGGGTTTTTGTTTACTTGGTTTTTGTTGGATGCATTTGTGGCATTTATATTTGCGGTGGATGCGTGGGTTACCATTGTGGATTCCAGGAGAACTGGGAGAGAGATTGTGAAGGAAGGTTGTTATTTGATATCAACAATGTTTAATCAGGCTATCCAATTAAAATCAATGGAAAGTGTATTCTGTGGGTCAGCCGCAAGATGGGTATTAACTCGGGTTTTTGGGAGCTTTTTGGCTGCATTTTTCCAGTCAGCTATGGAGGTTTATTTTATGGTAGCCTGGTTAATATTTTATTTTGCTGCAAGGTGTAAGGAGGCTCATTCAGAAGGAAGGAGGTTTGGGAGGAGAGAATTAGAGGGACTGATTGATGGCCTTAGATAATAATCGCTGGTGGTGAGAGTTGATATTTTCACTGGCAGGAACATCAGCTGTAACGCTAACATGCGTTCACAATGGGCTTTCAGCGCTCTGTGTTAACTGTTTTTTCCAGCCCCAGTCAGTCATAACTGCAGTTGGTAGGTCTAGTCACTAGCAACTTGTTGGACGTACTTCATCACGAGGCAATATACTACTTGTGTATATTATCATGAGAATGCTTCATGTGTATATTTGGTTGCACACATTGTTATAAGTCCCCTGGAATACCTATTCTGTTATTGATCGAGATATAGATTGAAAAAGGTTTTGATTTATGTTTTCTGAGCTTTATGCATTTTCATATCTGAAATTTGTGGTTGTATCTTTGTTTGCCTTTCTATTCAACTGACCAATAATGTATAAGTGGAGTTAAGTTTTGGATTTTCAGTATACACATTCTGTTTTTTTTTTTTTAAAAAAACATTGGTTCTGTAATTCTGACAGTGACCTAATCACTAAATCAGAAACAAGTCGTGAGAAACTTTAGTCGTTATGATTATGTTGTTCAGCTGATTTGATGAATTTGGGATTATATCACTAATGAGACTACAGTGAATGACAAACTTTAATGAACTTTCTTCCCCGCGTTTCTTCTCCCATATTTCTTTTCTGATAAAATGGTTACTCTGCATTTGACGTGTAAAGAGAGATCTTAGTTGACTAGAATAGCTGCTGTTAATTTTTGTTATTAGAAGATGAATTAGTGTATGAAGATTTATGGATACAAAGATCTGAATTTTATGTGGAACATGATCTAGCGGCAATTTTTGTATAGCTTACAAATTTTGTTGTATATTGCCTAGGAGATATGTCAGTGCCTTAAAAAATATGAGGAACAAAATGACTTCTGGAACAGATGCACCAAGTGCAAAAGCATAGGTCAGTGACAAAGTCTTTCCAATGTCCGATTGACTTAATGCCTGTGTAGGAGTCAGAACTCCTATATATTTTCCCAATAGTCTGAGAATCCGTTTCATGCCAGTGTTGGAGTCAGGACTCCTATATATTTTCACAACAGTCTGAGAATCTGTTCCATGCTGTGGCGCATGTGCTGGTATATAGAAATTTTACCTCTACGCATGAGGGAATATCAATATCATTGCCAGCTAAGGTCTTCCTAGCACATTCATGGGGTTGTCATCATTGTAGCTTGAAGTTGTCTCAAAAAAAGTTACAGCAGATTGCAACTTTTGAAGATCGAATGTCTTTTTGGAAGAATTTACCACATATTGTTTCTTTCTTAAATAGAGATAGTTGGCCTTCTTGAGTAATAGTGCAGGACTGACTGATCACTTTATCATAATATGTATATAGTTATCGTGATACTGGTCTAACAATCAGCCTTGTGAAATATCTATGATCAGGATATTTGTTTCCATATCCAGCACAGGAATTCTCTGTTTTGGCTTGTTGGATCTGGGGGTTGGTGATTTAGCGAAGCCTATACTCCTTCATAGGCGTCTAACAACTTCAATTTGAGTACCTAACTGCGAATAGTCGTGAGTTCGAGCTGCTCTGAACTCATTCATTCAATTTGCTCTTTCTGTGAGGTCGGTTGAATGAGGTTGCCTGTCTTGTTCTATTGCCTCTCTTGGTGGGGAACCACATTGAACTGCGTTTCTACCCAAGAGCTTGATATTGACCTTAAGCTTCCTGTTGAATCTGGTTAATGTGTTTTCAGTCTATATCTTATTGAAATTAAGCATTTTAGGGTATTTTTCATATCGTTTTGATCAGGCAAGGGATCTCCATGAAAGAAAACTGGAGCAAAGCTGCTGGATAGTCTCCTAAAATGGATTGATTTGAGACAGTGGCATCTATTTCCTACTTTCGCGGTTTGGGAGTGAAAACTTTAGCAGATTCCCAGATAGGGTACTTCCTGACTCAACCACATTAGAGACCTTATACCGTAGGAGAAGGTATAGGAAAACCATGAGGCGGTCTCTGAAAGCAAAGATTTTACAAGCCAATTCGGAGGGATTGAACTGTGATAGTGTTTGGACTTATTTTCTTTCCTCCTTTGCTCACTGTTGTATATGCTCCTAAACGAAGCTATGCATCTACAAACAGAATTGTCTTATTTTCTACTATTAATACATTATATCCTTGCCCTCATTTATCATCCTTTTTAATGATTATCATTAGGGCTCATCATGTTTCTTTTGAACTAGCTAGTTCTTTAGCCTGCTTCCTTCTTTGTTGGAAGAACTGCACTTGTTGAAATTACTGCCCAAGGTTTTTTCCCTGAAGAAAGATTGTCAATTTCGTTTTCTCCCTCCACTACATCAGCAGCAATCATATGATTGGTGGCTTCAACGTACACCTCATGATATTTTTATTTTCATTTTCGATAAATAAATGTAGAGCCTGCATAGTTGTGTCCTCTGCAACTGCGGTTTCTGCCATAAATACTCAAGTAAGATCTGTATGCCTGGGTGGCAATGCGTTGAATGTCTGCTGTTTTTGTTGACCTTATCGCACCATTATTTGCCTCGGCCATTAATTTGTCACAGCTTCGATATCACATCACAGGCTGTTGAAGGCAGGCTTCAGATAGGGTAGAAAACTAGTTACATATGTCATCAATTTGGACGAAAGAACTCAATAACTGCACAAAAAATAAAGTTTTACTCTTAGTAAATTCTGTCATTTATCCCAACAATTAAAGGACTGTCACTACCAAAATAAAGCTTCCTGCTTTGCAAGGTTGAGGGCCTGACTAGGACCATCTATTATTGGCAGCTTTCTGCTTTAATTTGTTGTAAACAAGTTATTTTCATTTATTTTCTCATACCATTCCAACAAGAATTCCAACTATTTTTTAAACACAAAACTGATAGCGAAAACTATTTTAATTTCTTGGACCAGGTTTTATCTCACAAGGAAATAAGATTTACGGTGCAAAACAAAATTTTACCATTCTCAAATCGAACTGCAAATGTAATAAGGAAGATCATCATTATGTTACAGTTAATTACTACATATAATTAGTTACAAGAGACACCAATGTGTTAAGTTTCTCCAGCATTAATTAGCTTAGGCCCCAAGAAACAATAATTGTGAAAATAGTAGTAGCTAGAGGCAAAGGCAGTATCTTGCAGCCTGCGAAGAGGTAGCACATCTAACAACATCAAGAAAAATGGACTCATCACAAGGAATGCAGAGTTTAGAGTCAGCAGCAGTGAAGTCATATTCATCCTTAGCTTGATCCAGCAATGCCATGAAGAGTGGGTGCTCAAGTAAGCTAATCTTTATCACGAATCGCTTGTACTTGTCCCCTACATAAACCACTAAATGACCCTTTGGTACATCTCTTGGTATTGATTTCCCTTCATGCATTGATGCCCTTAAACCCCATTTGCAGCACTGATCACATCCTCCACAAGGCAACACTCTGCTCCCCATCTTCCTCCACTTGTTAAACCACCCCCTTACAAACCTCCTCCTTATGTTCTTCATGTCTATATATGTGCTTGGAGGAGCCGGCTATCGGAGCAAGAGAAACACAGTGAGAGAGAGTGTGCGTGAGTAGTACTGAAAAAGTGAGAAAGAATAGGAGCAAGTGGTGGTGATGGTGAAGATGGAGACACTCAAACAAGGGTTTATATAGTGCTAACCTTATTTGTATTAAATGGTTGACAAGTAGATGAGAAACGAGTCGAATCAAGTTCCAAATAATCAAAATACTCATAATTGTGTGAGTATATACAAAATGATGATAAGAATAATAATATCTTACACAAAACATATAATGATGATTTTTCCATGCGAAACCTTATTATTTCCATTAAAATAAGGTATTTAATTATGATAAGAAAGTGTACGAACTAACATGAACATGAATCATTTATATGATTATAAAAATGATAAAAAAAAAGGGGAAAGATATAATAAGTGGCCCTGTACAAGGAGTGCAAAATTTTATATACTAGATTTTCAATATTTTACGTAGAGCAAATTTTAAAAAATGATATAAATTTATATATTATTATATGCATTTTGAAAATTTGAAAAGATATAATTGTCTATATTCTTAAGAGAATGTGGTTCCGCAATTTGATGTAATATAGATAAAGTACATGCTGATTGTAGAAATAGTACTAAAATTTGTCGATATTATAATTTGGTACCAAAAATTTTAATTGTTATAAATTAGTACTAAAACTTTAAGAAATATTGCAATATAATACCTTAATTCAATTTCCAATACTAGAAAGTTTATATGGCATACCTTGTTATATAAGCATCTATGTCAATAAAAAATAAGCACTAAAAATGATGCTGTTTAAGAATTGTAAATGATACATTGTTTAAAAAAATGATATATTTTCTTTTTTTGCTTTTTAAAATACTTAAACGATGTAATTTTTAGTGATTATTTTTGTTTGGTAGAAATATTGATATGGATATGATTGCATGATGTGGTATGTCACATAGATTTTTTGGCATTGAAAATTGGATTAAAATAATAAATTACAACATCTGTGAAAGTTTCAATATATAACAATTAAAAATTTTAGTTATCAAATTATGAAAATGTGAAAAATTTTGGTACCACGTTAACCCGGTAAAGTGCATATAATAGGGCGGCAAAGCTCATGATCTATTGTCAATCATCTACTAGCTAGTAAGCCCAGTGGTCAATAGTGAAGTGAACATCAAACTTGAAGAGAATTCTCAGGTATTATTTGATATGAGGATCTTGTTTTGTTATTAATCTCTTACGATATTTAAATATATAAATTTCAGAGTGAGAGCCTCATTTTATTATCGACCTATTAATGTTTTGAAATTATTTTGATGGATTTGTGACTTATATTTATTTAAAAAAGAAAAAAAGAAGGGAGGTGATGATCATTTTGTGGGGTTTAAGGGCAGCGAGGATGGAGGTTGGCGAGTGATCTTTCGAAGTTCCCGAAGTTAATACCCCACAAGTTGTGAGAGTGGAAAAAAGATAAGATATGAAATAGGGGATGGGATAAGCTTCTTGGGCAAAGTGCTATCCCACTTCTTTCTTTTCTTAATTAATTATATAGAGTAAAATTATTTCATTTTGCTTTTCTTCTTCTTAAATTTCAATGCAATTAGTCCCATAAAACAGAAGTTTATCTTCTTCATTAATCAAGTAGTGAAAATCCAAAACGTTAACCTAAATAGCACAATTAGTGAATGATGGAAAGAACAACTATAATAATATATGCCCTAAATCTTGAATTAGATCAAGATTTCAGATTCTGTACTTTTCCGTACAACAGTAGTGTTCTTGGAGATGGCGGGGGGGTTATGTTTTCGGTATCTCTGCAAATATGACCATGCATGCAGGAGATGGGTCTATGACTTTATGGGATCAAAATAATGTTTTGATGGGGAAAAGAAAATCATCCAAAATCTTTGATTAATGAAGAGCCAGAGAGTCCAAACCTAATTTAGCATTACAACATTCAATGTCTTTTGTTTCTGACTTGCATCTCCTTACCAACCAAATCCTAGGCTGTAGCTTGCTTCTTTTATATATAGTAATGGCAATTTCAACTGTTTTCTCTGTAAATCGTTTTACTTTGTGCTGCATGTGATTATCACTTGGATCGGTTCTAAGTAATTAAATATATAAGAAACTATCCAATTCATGAATTTTCTCATGGCCTAAACGAGTGATAGAATACTACACACATAAATCAATAACTATTTTACCTAGGTTGAAATATGCCTTATATGCTTTCAAATATGAATAATTAATTTAAAGAATTTGTTAGTTTAATATTAGAAAGATTATTAAGCTATTTAATTTTATGATGATTTTATGTTAAATTTTCAGCTATATAAAGATCATTGTTGTATTATATTTATATGAGTTTAAATAGTATAAAATGAGTTTTTTTCGTTCCATTCTATATATCAATTTCTTCTTATAAAAAAAATCAATAAAATAGTATTAGAGCTATATTTTTTACAGGTCTGTCACAGAAAAAATATGGAAAGGAAGTCATACTTATATTATTAGAAAAGACGATATGCAAAGAATAACAAAATGAAGCCAAGGAGAAGGAGAAGACGAGTCTATTCAAAGATATGCCTATGTAAAATACAATGATAAATAAAACCATGCCCATGTCAATGTTTATATAAAAAATGTTATACATATGCTCTATAACCATGTTTGTGCTCCTACAAACAAAATTATGCTCATGTCTATGCCTACGACAACAAAATTTTTATGTTTATGTCTATGCTTATGCCCTATAACCATAAACCATGAATGCTTATGCCTATTCCAAAACATGCCAAAATTAAAAAAAAAAAAAATTTACAGTAACTAAAGCAAGGAGAAAATTGTTGGAATATGCCAAAAATGCTTTCAAATATGAAATTTTTTAAAAGTTTATTTTAATTGTAGTTTGTTAGCTTAATATTAGAAAGATTATAATATAATGTGACTTGATTTAAGGTGATTTTATATTAAATTTTCAGCTATATAAAAATTATTATTATATTATATTTATATGAGTTCAAATAATAGAAAATAAATTTTTTGGAAAAATTGATATAGTTTGATATAATATACTAATATCTCATAATATTTAAAAAATATATAATTTGTTTTCTATAATTTGATATAATGGACTAATACTCTCCTAATGTTACAAAAACTATACTATTTATCTTCTGAAATTTTGACATATTGCATTAATACTCTCTACAAAGATTTATTAAACTAATATTCATTGTGCAAAAGAAAATATTCTTTTTTACTGGTATATTATATTCCTTTTTAAACTTCAGGAGATACTAATGTAGTATGTCAAGATATAAGAAGTAAATCGTATATTTTTCAAATTTCAAAGGATACTAGTATATTATATCAAATTACAAAAATAAATAATAATTTATTCTTTTTTATATGAAATGATAAGGATATATAGCCGGATAGGGGGGAGGGGTAAATGATGTTTTTGTATCAAAACTTTTGAAAGTGTATTAAATTTGTATCAAATATTTTTCTAGCATTCATATTAGTAAGTCCAGCTGCCACATCAATAAATCGAGTTATCACATCAGTAAATCCAGTATTTAAGTTAGCATGAATCAACGAAAAAGTATTTGATAACATGATATGAAACTAATTTCAAAGTTATGATATAAATTTGATAAAAAAAAATTTTTTTTTGCCACAATTTGATACATATGTAAAAATTTTGATATCATTAATTCATTTTACTTTCGGATAGGGGATTAGATTTATGCTCTTTCCTTTCTCTTCCTATTACTATCATGCACGTAAAGGAATGGGAAACCTTATCTGAAGAGGATGTTACAGAATCCAAGTCCAATAGCTAGATGCATAGACAGCTAAAGGCATGGATGATAATGTTATGGAAACTCATTCAATTCATTTAAATGGATAAATGTGTTAGAAAAATGTTGTCATTTTCACAACTCAGTTTCTACCCATCATACCAATTCTTTCCGTCTTCTTATGCGCAAAAGACAAATTGAAAACATTTGTATAGAGCACTAAGTAGGCATTGATCTGCAAGGATATAGTTATGAAAGTGACTGTAGATCTCTAGCTTAATGTTAATAATTAATTTGTTGGTGGGTTGTATCTGAAAAGGATGAAGAAAAGCCAGCACATTGGTTCATCCCCTAAAGTCAATGCAAGTAAATGTAGAATAGAGTTGGTCGGATACAAAGTGAAGAAGAGACTCTCATTTGTACACATCATATGAATACAACTGCCTTCTGTTTCTCAGACATAATGCTTTGATATATCATGAGTTGTCCATTTTCATTTTTCTTGTACATGTTATATTTAATCAAGCAACTTCTTCTCCAGCTTTTTACCTTCAATTCCCCAGTATCAACTCTGACTTCCATTCTGGCTCAGCTTACACTCACTTGTCTTCCCACCATATCATCAAACATTTTATGATGTAATCAAGAGACTATCAGACTCACTGTTTATGAACCATGTAAATAGTCTTGATTTGATTTGAAGTTCCAAAGGAATTATCATGTTGAATTGAATCAAGTGATGACAGGGTGAAAGATAAGGGGATAGCGGTAGGGATCGATGATTTATATAGGTGGGGATGGATGTACATCACATGAGATTGGGCCACCGTAGAGGGCTAATGACTGGTGGCTAGCTGGTGGTGGGTTAACGAGTAGACAAATATGCTGGTATCCATAAACTTTGGACCAGAGATTTTGAAAATTTATAAATTTATATCAAATCTATCATTTAGCTATTTAAAAAGAAGTTCAAATCCATAAATTTTTAAAAAAAATTTATCTACCAAAATCCTTTAGTTTTTAAGGATTTTACACTAATTTTTTTTATTTCAAAATTATTCATAACAAATTAATAATATTTCAAAACTCCCTTAACTCTAAAAAATCAAAAAATATATTTTTTTAATTTTAAATAATTATTTTAGCTTTTTTATTATAATAATAATAATTTTTTATTTTAATAATAAATAAGTTAGGTTTGAAAATTTAAATTATCGTATAAATATATATAAAAAGAAAGTATTATTAACTTTATTTTTTATTATTTACTATAAAAATAACCAATATTATTTTTAAAATTTTTTAGTATATTTACTAACTCTTAAAATAACCTATATTATTTTTAAAATTTATATATATATATATATATATTTAGTTAATAATAAATTTTAAGTGGAAATTAATTGTTAAATCTATGAATTTTAGTTATTGAACTAAACATGAGTATTAGAGAGATTATATTATCGATTTATGAATTTTATAGTCAAACTAAACGATGAAATTATTAGAATTTATAAATTTAAAATCTATAAATTTTATGAAATTTATGCATTTTAAATAAGAGAGAATCCATTAATTCATGAATATCTATAAACTTAAGTCATAATTTAACAATTAAAATTATAAAATTTGGGATTAAATTCTTAAGAGTAAAAAATTAAAATTCTAGTATCAATTAATAAAATAAAATAAAAAATCGACAAAAGGGGCAGAAAGGGCACAGGCATCCGTGTGCCACACCGAAATGATTGGACGGGAATGGGGAGGGACACATGCATTTATCAGTTGAGATTAGCTGTCAATACTGGAAACCCAAATTTTTAAATAATAATAATAATAATTGACTTCAACTAAGCTATTCCCCATATCTTCATGTAACTCTCTCCCATGCTTCTTCTTCGGAAGCAAATTCCCCCCTCCCCTTTTTCTATTTGTCCACTTTTTCCCTTGGATATTTTAATTTTGGCTTCTTCTACCGTCTACTCCTTTCGATATAGTTTTCTTCAAAAATTATTAATATGATTTCTGATTTTTTTTTTAATATGACAATAAATTGTTGGATTCATGTTTATAAAAGAAAGAAAATGGAATGCAAGGGTGAACAAAATCTATTTGCACAAGTTCCCGTTTAATAAATGAATAGTCCCTACAGCATGTGGATTAAGTAACGACCGCATAAGCATTGACAAAATAGGCTCTAAATTTGAGAGAAATGGTCCTAATGGATTCAAAAAAAAAAAAACCAATCGATAATCTAGAATCAACATAATTTCTCATTTTTCCCTTATTTTTTTTTTTAAATGAAGCATCGAAAATCACCAGGTAAAAGAAGGGCAAGTTAAGGGAATAGCAGTTGGAGGGAAAATAAGCAGAATTGTTTACCCACCAGAAAGAAGCATCGACAATCACCATACCATTCCTAGGCTGTACTACAACGACAAAGATAGGAGATCTCAGCTATTGGAGATAGTAACGATGGAATTAAGTGGTAAAAGAAGTGATGTTTATAATCAATTAAAACAAAAATTTTGAAGAAGCTACAAATACTTGACGAGGAGCTCCTGCGGCCGAACGATGAAGGCCGCCACCGCCGCCATTCATGTGCGGTCGGGGTGCAAGATTCTTACACGCGACAACATATAAATGTTTCAGAACAGGAGCAAAACTTAAATAGAACAGGGAAAAGAAAAAACGCAAGAACAATACCCGTATAAAGAATCCATAAGAAGACAGATTCATACTTTGTCACATGCACCGAATTGTTCCATAAAAAATCCAAGATAAATCATACTTCGCCATACACAATGAATAATCTACAAAAGACCGGAGTTAAATTAACTCTCTTTCTTCAAAACACGCAATTAATGTCATTTCAATTTTCACCCTTCATCACAAGAATTGAATTTGAAGTTACGAATTGGTCGTTGACCAAATGGATCCCACGTGTGACGAAATAGATCCCACCGGATCAACGGCCAGCACGAATTCGCGTGCAGCCATTTGGCCGCCTATACGTTGAGATAAATCCCACCTGATCATCGGCCTACATGAATTCGTGCTACAAACGAATTATAGCACGATTCTTTGAACTTACTAGCCGTAGCTAGATGTATTTACCATATTCTATTCAAGGAAATCTAATCAAAGTAGCCCGCGATACTGATAATGAAAATTACCATGTTTCTCGTAGTATTGGCAATGAATGAATAGACAATAGGATTATACATCCCCAATCTTGGCTGCTGACTTTCGCGAACCAAGAATGCCCACACAATCATGCGAGCCCATAAAAGATCCTGTAATCTTTTTATATATAAGCACAAATGTTAGACAAAATGACTCGAGTTTGTAAGAGAGGCTACATTTGTTTAAACATATTAGTTAGCCATAGCCCCATCTATTACAATTGGGAATTTGGGGCTACTCCTTGTGCGACATTCACCACATTCTATGACTCGTGTATCTTATAAAGATTTGCGAACATGATGTGTATGTGCAAGGCGACATGAAAATGACAGTAACGAAGAAGACAAGTGAAAGTATAACTTCCTTCTTCCTTTTTACAGCTAAATTTGCGACTACGATTATATGCTGACTCACAAAAGGGTCTTCAAGTCAGTTGTTCTTTCCTACGAATATATCTTCCACCAGGAGTAAACCTAGGATATGGATGGATGGTGGCTAGTTCACGAATTCGGTGCACCACAGTCTTTGGTAAGGGCCGCATGGCATGCTTCAGCTTAAATTCAACCTGCATTATTCACATTAACCTCATTTGTTCTAAAATATATTTTTACAATTATTAATTTAAAATAAATGAAAAGAAACCTATAATTGTGATTCCATTTTACTTGTGCAGTTTGCCGAATACTGATTAGATTTACTTCAATAATATGATCGAGTACCAATTCTAATAGGTGGAAACGAGACGAATAGTACACTCTGCTTCAGCAATTAAATCTAAAAGAAGTTAAGCTTTTGAGAAAAATCAAAATCAGTGAAACAAATTGATGAAATAATTAAACATTTAATTTGCATGATATGTGAGCTCCCATGGACACAGGTGCATGTCAGGTGAATTGTACACAAGTTCCCCTTATCAATTAAAGTTGAATGTCAGCCAACTTTCGTCTTCTACATCCAAGGGGAAAAAGGGGTGCTAGGCACTAGCAGGTTGTTTGAAGACAACCCAAGCACTGCACCAAGGTGCTTAGGGCCTGCATTTCCGCAAAACCTCTCTTAGTGCCATCTTGTAATCATATATAAATACATTTCCATTTAAGAAAGACCTTTATCACTTCACTGTTTAATCAAATTTATTTGGAATGAATACTGCACCATGAACGGCAAGGTTAATATAAAGATAATAAAAAATCAGACCTCTTTCTTGTTCTGTTTCAGTTTCTGCTTATGCACAGAGCTCGCTCTTAGAAGATTTCGCCATTTATCCTGCACATCTCATCATTAATTAACAGATTTCAATTGTGATTAAAAGGTGGAACTATCTAAAATCAGATAAGGAAATGAGAGGTACCCTCAGATCTACAGGTGTTCGATATGCAGAGGAGGCAAATGAAAGCTTCTTTATATCAGTCCATCTCCCAGTTCCATACTGAGCAATACCATCAATCAGCTTTGTCACCTCAGAAAGAGTCCACATTCTTTGATGCTTCCTTCGATCACCACTTTTTTTAGATCTTTTCTTCACAAGGTCATCTTCTGACTCAGATGCACTATGTTCATCATCAGATTCAAAAACCTAAGCAGGAAAGGCAAAAAATAACATGAAAATAAAAGTTTGTTTGCATAAAATACGTGATTGCAAGCTAATAGCAGATAAGTACTTGCATTAAAGAGGAATCAGCAAAATATACATTTAAACTGGATTCATGATTCTATTCAGCAGTCAGATAATAATAATAATAATAATAATAATAATAACAATAATAATAATAATAATAATACACAGTTCCAAAAAAATCAAGAAAAAAAAAGGTGGGGATGAAAAATTTCACTGATAGGCATAAAACCCTGAATTATAAAGCTAGTATGAATAAAACATGTGAGATCCTATATCCTGTCTGAATGCAGCAACAGACACTACCAATATGAGTAAGAGGTGGAAGAACAAACAAACCAGTAATGGAAATACAACCACCAGTGAACTTGAAGACATACATGACTCATTAGAGAGAGAGAGAGAGAGAGAGAGAGAGCAAGTTTCAACCTTCACTTGTAAAAGAATGATAGAAAGAAATCAATAGATAGAGCCACTTCCCCACCAAAAGACCGGCATAGCTAATGTGAATGAGATTCAAATGACCCAGAATGAACCACAAACATGGAAGAAGACATGCAATGTCCTATAATTCACATGAATCCAGCATCACATACACTAAGAGAATGAGAGAAAAAGAGAAGGGGGTTTGGTTGGGGAGTAACCCAGCCTTCGAAATACAAGTGCCTATAAACTTGCAGCCACATATGACGCAAGAGCAGACAAGCAAAGTTTCAATCTTCACTTTTAGAAGAAAGATAAAGAAATCAAGTGGATGGAGCCATTTCCCTACCGAAACAGGTGCATACTTCTTTGGCCGCCCCCTTCCTCGCCGAGATTCAAATGGTTCTTGAGTACTAGTTCCTGATAAAGACTCATCTCTAGGAGTAGATTTGAGACTTCGAACATGATGTTCATTCCTAGGTCCAATCTCCATGTGTTTACCCCTTGAAGCCAGAGAAGAAGTTTTACGTCTTTCAGTTACACATTTTGATTTCAGATCTGATAGTTTTTCATCCTCTTGTAGTGTTTCTTGAGTAACAGTCTCACTCAAAGACTCCTCTTTGGGCACATATGTCAACACTCTTCCACGAATAGGTTCGTCATGGGATCTGATCTTCATGTGCTTATCCTTTGAATCTGCATCCAAACCTTTTTCTGCTTCCAATGCATGTTTTGACTTAGGAACAGAAAATTCTTCAATGTACCTCTTAGTAGGCTTGCGCATTCTCTTCTGTCCAAGAAGAGTGCCTTGGACAGCTTTCTTTTCATATTCATCAGATGATATGCCGCTTTCCAAGGGCCTAGCATCATCCGACTCATCAAGATTTTGAAGATCATGTGAAGTAGTAAATACATGGTCTCCATCTAGTGTTTGGTATTCCCATTTATCCTCCAATCGATCATTAAACTCACATTTGATTGAATCCTTTTCAATTTTGCCATTTTTGCATTCAGATTCAGGAGGAGTTGCTGCTGATGATTCTGAGAACCCAAGAGCCCCATTGCTACTTTCACTAAATTCTGGAGATTGACTTTCTGAACTTGAGTTTCCCAAATGTAATCTTCTAGATGGAGCACAATCCAGGTCAGAAATCTTCTCAGCCAATTCAATGTCTACACTCATAATAAACAAAAGGAGAAAAAAGGAGTAAGGTTACTTGAATTTTTTGTATTTCAACTCATAAAAACTCAATACCACAGTGGACACAGGGTTACCTAACAGAAAATCTTCACATGCCCCAGAAATGTCATTTGCTGCATGAATATCATCTACTTCATCAACTTCATCAAGCAGGCCATCAAGAACCTGACAAAACACAGCATCATCATCATAAAAAAGCATAAATAATATTGAGATATCATATTAAGCTAATGACTATAACCAAATCAAGATCGAGACATAGATAAAACAAACTGAATAGGTATAAAGCAAAGAGGCTGTTTTTAATGCTTAGTTCAAGGCATCTTTTCTAAACAAAAACATTACAACAACAAAAACTGACATGACAGATCAACAAGAAGAGATACATACTCCAAGCTCTAATTCATCTTGTCCTCGAGTATTACAATCCAGCCCACCTTGTCACCAAGGGAAAAAAAAAGTTAAATAACAAACTCAGGAAAGAATTATCAACTAACAAATAAAAGATCTAACAGAAAATAAGTCTCTGAACATATAATGCAACTGCTATTTGTCCCCGCTTCAAAATTGGAAATCATGCACAATATATAGTCATGATCAAAGTTTAGCATGTACTTCTTTTAATTTTCAAACATCCTTATTCTAAACAGGAGACTTCTTTACAATAGTATATGGTATGTCCGGAGCTTTAAAAAGGTGTACACATTATCTCAGTTTTTCAAATTTAATTTCAAATTTCATTCCACGCACAGTAAGAAGCAACCATAGATCTCAAGAAGAATAAAGATTGAAATAGTCTAGTGGAAGCAAGAAATTATTCCAACCATGTTTTGGCACAATTAAGAATAAGGTTTTGATTCTTATCCTTATGAAACTCAAAGTTGAAATTCAGCCAAAAAAAAAATACATAAGTAGAAAGATCAAAAAATTAGAAAATTACCACATTTTCTTTGTAGATCATACTCAAACCCATAGGAAAAATCCTCAATCCCCCAGTGTTTCCATGAATTCTCCTTACCAAAACATAATACACCATCTACTGAATCATGATCAGGCTTAGGTTCTGCAAATATATGCTGAATTTCTGCTGCTTTCAGGGCAGGAACGGTAGATTCATCTGCTTTTGCCTTAAAAAAAGGTATTACAGGAAATGTCAAAAATGCCAACTTAGTTCAGAATATTGTTGAATGGACAAAAATCTTCATATACTGCCAGCACCAAATCATCAGAGGCAAATCATGAATTTAGGTCATGTAAATGATATTCCAAAAGATTTATTTTAAAAAACTATATAACTTCTGCACAAAGCATGTAATACAACTGTCAACAAAAATTTAATAAAGCGACATACATCCACCATTAATAAAAATTATATAAGTTTCATAATAAACATAGAATTGTCTGCACCAAGTCCTAAAAAAAAAGAAACAATAAAACAGAGTGTTCTCCAACAAAATATGCCATATACCAGTAAGCAATATTTGGAACCAAAAGCTTTGAGGAATAACATGCAATCAGACTATTTCCTTCAGTGAGACAAAAGGAAATTATTTAGGAAACACTACCTAACATAAATCCAGGGATTTCAACGATGATAGAAAACTCAAATAACAAAAACTTACTCACCCTTTGACATTTCATATTGGAAAGTTTCTTATTTAAATGTGCTTCACGATCCATTTCATTTACTCCTCCTAAGCTTGATCTTGCAATTTCAAACATGTGCAACTGTGTGCATTATTCCCTACTACAAAAATGAAAAGGCAAATTGAATAATTACTCTCAATATCCAGCTGAAAAAGTGACATATATTGCTGGTTAGACAGTCAGCATGCAAAGCGAATGTCAATCATTTAATTAGAAGCATCATGCTTTGTTATAAAACGATGGAAGGGCATCTTGCAATTTATTTGCCTTACACTGGGAACAAGACTGTTAAATTTCAGGTAAAATGATATATACGAAGCAAAGTTTTATCAACAATGTAGGGTTCACAATCCATTTGATAGTTAATAGCTTCACCAGGCCCATTGGAACTATAATTATATACAACATCTACTTATAACTAGGACGGTATTTCGCATCATAGTTTGTCAAGATTTTTTTGGGTAAAAATAAATCTAGAATATCTTTTTAAGTTACTGTTTCTTTTCTTACAGTTTTGAGACTTTCTGAACAACTGAATTCCTTATCATAGCTCGTCTTTACAAATGCAATGGGGAATCTGCTAAGTGTCTTTGACCCATATTTGTACAAATCCCACAAACCATCTAGAGGGAGCATAAAACCTCCTGTGCCCCTCCAGCTCGACACCACCAGCCAGCCAACTTGTTTACCCATGGATGCACATAGAAGGTCAAATTTTAGCTGAAAGCAAAGAATCAGTTTTCAATCACTAAACTAACTTGCCAAGAGATCTCTAACCTTCATTAGCATTTTTTTTTGTTCAAATTCTATTATGCATACACGTCACTCAGACCCTGAAATTGGAACTTGCCAAGAAAACCAAACTACTAGAACTAAACATTATGATTAATCACTTACTTCAACATTATCAATCAAACCAGCTTCAAACTTAAATGAACAAATTCAAATAAACTGGTACAAGCACAAGGCCTAAGAAATTTTGCCAAGAATATTAGAAACCAAAATAAAAAACACTAAAAGGAAAAAAAACAAAACGTTATGCTTGCATTTTGCAATTAACATAAGACAGTTTTTACAATGCGAACTGGGTGAGTTATGAAAGATGATCGTACAACTGCTTGGGCGAACAACTAAGCTTGAAGCCACAAAATAAATTGAAACAATTGCAGCGAAACATATTGAGCGCAAAACGAAAAAAATAAAAAAATAAAACCGACACTACGTAAAATAGAGCTCCAAAAAGTTACGATAAGATGAGTGTTCAATTAATTACTTATCTAAAAGGGATATTTAGACATTAAAAAAAGAAAATCCGATATATGATTACATAATTAATTAATTACTTCTCTTTTCCATTCCCCTATTTAAAAAAAAAATAGTTAAAAGAGAGAGAGAGAGAGAGAGAAAGAGCAGCTGAGTTTAGCTTTTCCGCCCCAAAAGAGAAGAAAAGAAAAAGAACTTAAAAACTCATTTTCAGCACTTCATTTCATTATCTCAGGAACCAAACAGACGGTAAATAAGAATGAAAAGGCAGCCTAAAAATTTGGGGGGAAAAAAAAAAGGAAAAGAAAGAACCTCATTCATCGGCGGCAAAGAAAAACCATACAAGCTGAAACCTTCCGATCTACAGAACCATGACCTGACAAAATTCACAGGTATAAACCAAAAGAACAAAATCCATAAGCAGAACCAAACCAAGATCGAGCAAAATAGACAGATAGATAGAGAGAAGGAGAGTAAACACACTGTGAGCTAAAACAAAAAGATAAGATCTGTGTAGAGAGCGAGTGCTAGAGAGAGATATTCGAGCGAATGTTCGAAACCGAAAAGCTCAAAACCGCCAAAAAGCGACACTAGACGGTGGAAATGTGAAGTTGAAAGGTAAAAGCGAAGGGAAGAAAAAAAGAAACGAAAATATGCTGTGATAGTGAGTGTAGTGTTTATTTGACGGAATCCAAACATGTTTCAAAAACACTTTTTTTGACACATAATTTTCGTTTCACGTCCGCTGCGACCAAGGACAGGACAGGTGGACGACATTAAAAAAATTTAACGGCAGTTTTATGTATAGCTGGTCGTCCACGTCAGCCCGGACTGTTCCACGGCGTTAAGAGGAGTAACGGAGAGCAGTTTTTTTATTATATTATTTTTTATTTAATTAATTCTGATGGGGACAAAAAAGAAAAGAAAAAGGAGGTGTCAAATCGCTGGCTCCCATTGGATTATTTTGTTTGTTTATGGCGAGGTGCCCACAGGTTAAAACCGCTGGTCACATTGAGATATGTTAGAGGATTGGGTTAAGCGTGCGGCGACTAACCCAAGAATCGACCGGGTTAAAAAAGGGTCTAGTGGTGAGCGAGGTACTTTTTTTTTTAGGTTTTCAAGTTTTGCAATAGGATTAGGAAATGTTCAAGGGAATTACCCTAAAAAAAAAAAAACATTTAGGGAATTTTTTATTTTATCAATAAAAATTATCTTAAAATTTTCAATCATATTAAATCTCTATTGAACGAATCATGAATGGTACAAATTTGAAATTTAGAGTGTTTAATTGAATAACATTACTTTCATCACCATGACTTTCTTGGAGGCAATAAGTTTATTTTTTCAAATCAGGATACGACAAGGCAACTGTGGGGCTGAGCTACTCAGGTCAATGGCACGCAATAATTGATGGCCTCGAAATCGATAAGCTGCTTTTATCAAGCGTTAGCTCAGCGAAGGTGGAAAAATAATCGTGTGAGAATGTTCGCATGTTACTATTGTGCTTTATTTTTACAGCATCTCCAATTCTCTTGTTTTTAAAAGCTCTTTCATAAAAATAATTTTTAATAAATTTGCTATTATTAAAATTTAAACTTTCTATTATTAAAATTTAGAAAAAAAAAAGTAAATTTAACTTTTCAAATTTAAAGAACAAAATTTCATTCACTATTTCAATTATAATTAATTATATATTTTCTCTTTTATACACGAAAATTAGTATATTTCTTTAAAATATTTTTTTTCTTATAATAAAAATAATTTACTTCTTTTCTTTTAATAAATATTAATTTGTATAGTTACCATAAAATGCATAGAGCAAAGATAGATTATTTGCAAGAAAGAGTCATTCAGTAGGTATTTTGAAAACCTCCATAAAGAGTATTGTGGATTGAAAACTTCTAGGAGAATGAATGTTTTCCATATTGCCTGATGGCTAAATATTAAACAGTAAGCATCCTTTCAATTTGTTGTTCTTTTGTCATAATTTTTGTGAAAGATCATCCAGTAGGATACTTTTGATCAACAACTAGATTTGGAGGACTAATCATATAGATTAATGGAATGGCTTGAATTGATGTTACCAAATAAAGGGGTTTTTAATTTTAAAGTGGCCTTGATAATAAATCAGCAATGAGATTTTGATCTTCTTTTATATGTTGAACGGTAAAAGAAAATTTAAAAAACCATTCACTCCACCTTGGCAGCTGAACATGTGGGACATGTTTTCTGTTGAATTCAATAATTTTTGGGAAGGAAGAACAGTCCATAAGGACAATAAAATTATGTCATATTAGGTGAAATTCAAATTTTTTGATATCATTTTTCACTGTTAAATTTTTTTTGAAAGTACAATGGTAGTGACATTCTGAGTTTTTGAACTGAATATAACACCCACTATCCTTCCGTATACACTATCGTATACTAGACTGATAAGTAGTGTTATGGTTTACAAAACCAAATATCAAAACATTTGTAAATAATATAAAATACTACAACATTTTTCTTTTAAGTAAAATAAAATATAAAACAAAAATATATAATTTTAAACTTGCTCTTTGTCTATATTCCTTTATATGTGAGTATTTAATTTTTTTTTAATCAACACTAATACCATAATAATAAAATACAAAAGAAAAGCCAACCCGCTCGGAATGGCTGCCGCTACTGCTTGGCTCCATATTATAGGGTCCACTATCAGCGACTTTATATCTACAATATTTGTCGTTTTATCTTCACTTTAAACCTGCGCGAGAGAAAAACAAACTCTCGCGCTGAGTTATACAACTCAGTGGTACAGTAATTTATAATAGCAGTCATTTATAGAAAATATCAAATATAAAATTTTTCATCAATATCATAAATTCAT
>CATIWF010041644.1:0-14966 GCA_949630135.1 Balakata baccata
AAATACTAACAAATTTTAGATATTATAAATTCAACAATATAGAGGAATTAGAATCATATTATCAAATATTTCAATTTAATATAAAAATCAAAATCAAATTTAAAATGGAAATCTCATTCATATTTTAAAATACTAAATGTGTCTTTTAAGTGTTATAAAATATATGACATTTGATTTCATTATAATATAAATTTTTAAGAAAATGACAAAGCCCACTTTGTCTTGGCACCAATGGCAATTATTAAATATTATTTGGGAGGGCATAATTATTAAATATTAATTATGCATGCGCAAATTGCACATGAGTTTATTAGCATATAGCTGTGAATTATAACGCACATTTGTTTTTGAACTTATACCTTGCTAAAATTGCACACCATGTTGAGTTGAAAAGGTTTATAGTGAAAAAGCATAGATCATCATCATTATTGACAAATTAAATCAGGTTCCACAATATAGATCATCATCATTATACATGGGGATGACAATTTGTGTTAACTGGTAGTATTTATTTCATATTTTAATATATTTATAGCACTATAAGAGTTAATATAAAACGACACGATAAGTTAACAATATCTAAAATTTAAATACAAATACGAATTAATAATTATGAATTAACATGACACGATATATTTAACACTATTAATTTATAAAATTAATATAATATAATCTAATTAACGTATTATAATATATTGGATTAAATGTGTCAATATGACACAATACATAATATGAATTATTAACAGATTAAACATATTTTTTTTTGTATTAGCATGTTAATCTAAACACGACATAATCATTTTTATGTCTTTATTGAATCGACATAATTGTAATACGAATATGATAAATTTTAATTATAACTAGCAAATATCGTATTAAATTTGTATCGTATTCATTATTACCACCTCTACAAATACAGTCGTATATTCAATTTATTAAGAGAAATGATGAAGTCAACCATCTTGTATAATTCAAATAACATGTAATGCAATGTTATGAAAACTAGACTGGCCTATCTGGTTCAACCAGAAAAATATAAAATCGGTCACCAAACTGGTCGGTTTTTAAGTAGAAAATTGAAAAAAATTGAACAGGGAAAAAAATTAGTAAACCGGCCAGTTTAACCGTGAACTGGCTAACCCGGCATGTTTTAACTAGTTTTTCCATTTTTTTTAAATTTTTTGCAAAAAAATTTATTTATTAAATTTGGTCTAATCTAGCCAATTCAACTAGTTCAACAAAAAATTGACTCTAAAACTAGATAAGTTAACTACAAAGTAGTTAAATTAGTCAAAAATATATATTTTTGAAAGCTTAATACACTCTTATTTATAATATGCTGTCATTTTATTTTTTTCTATATGAGATTGTTCATTTTTTTTTTATATATTTTCTTATTTTTTTTATATTACTTTTTTTTTTTACAATTTGAGATTTTTTATTGATTATATTTTCAAATTATATGTTACCTTTATATTTAATAATTAATTAAATATTCAATTATGAAAATGTATGAAATATAATTTTTTTAAAAAAATAATACAAAAAATAGAATATTATACATATTATATTAGTATTGTATATTATGAATGATCTTCAACAACTTGTATTCTATTTTTATTATATATGAAACATATTATGTTTTATTATATATAAAACATATTATATTTTATGAAAATACTATGTAGACTAGTTTGATTCCGGTTCAATATTAAACCCGTAATTCGTTGGCTTTTCTAGTTTATTAACTGGACCGATTTTTACAACCTTAATGTAATGCTCTTCAGAGTTAAGATAAAATAATAAATATTTATTACGTTTACAATATTAAATAAATATAAAAATTAGGATAGAGCATTTTATTTCTTAATAATGAGTCTACTAGATATAAATTTAAATTACTGAATAATTGAAAAAAAAATACCCTGATTTTCTAATGCCTTCTCCGACTATATATATTACTATATACGGATAAGCAGAGACGAAATCAGAATAATTTGATTAGAAAAGACAGTAAAATTTTATATATAAATGAAAAAATAAAATATATATTTTTTAAAAATTTTATTAAATTTTTTTAAGTTTTGAATTAAATCCCTTTATATGTATGTAGATGTTTTTCTAGGCTTCGGGAGCTCGGCGCCTGCCAGCTCCCTTCCCTTCGTCCCTATGCATAAGTAATCAAGTATTCTTTTGTAAAAGCTTATTTGGGTAGTTCCTAAATTTCATAAACTTATATAAATTAAATTATTCAATTAAATACTTATATATGCACATGACATATATAAAATTGCTAATTTTTGAAAATTTTTTTTCTTTTTCTTTAACTTTAATTTATATATAAAAAATTATATATCATATTCTACACAAAATTATAACAACCTTTGTTTTTGTGCCACGTAAGCCTATTTTAGTAAGTTCACATTCAGCTTATCAAAGTATTGATCCCCAATTAACGAGTTTGATGTCACTTATGCAGTAGCATTAAAAACGAGAGATATTGAAAAAACGGAATATTTTGGTACGGTTAGAAAAATTATTTATCAATTTAGGATTTTTTTCTAAAAATTTTAAATTTATAATAGTTTTAAGACGGTCAAAAGTCACAATGGATTAAGTGGCACACCAACAATGCATGAACCAGTTGAATTATCACACTATTGACACACATGTTCAGATAAATTTTTATTCATTAAATTTTACTTAATGTATAATGAAATTCTAAATTTTTTATTTATACATTTAGTTTATTCATTAAATAGTAAATTTAATATATTTTAATTAATTTATAAATTAGGTATCTTTATTTTATAAATTTATGTTAATTAATTTATAATTCTTTGTATTTATAAATTATGTTTATTCATTAACTAGTACAATTTCAAAATTAAAACGAAAAAAAAAATGTAACTAAAGTCATTCATGCATGGAAAAAAACTAATAATAATAAAACGTCGCATGAAATTTAAGGTTACTAACATGGAATAATTTTTTTCCTTTTTAAAAAATGGTGCGCCACCTCAACTAGTGTTAAAACAACCATAAAATCAGAATTTTGAAAAAAAATAACATAAAGTGGTAAATAATTTAATTAACTACCACAAACTAATAAATATTTTTTAAAAAAACTCTGTCTGGCTTTTCTCTCTCCTCCCTTCTTTCATTCCTTTCAAACCTCCATTTTCATATCAGATTTTGGTCAGAAATCACCCCTCCTCCCTTATTTTTCATGTGTTTTCTCTATTCATGTAGTTTTTTTAGTGAATAAAATGAGTTTTTGTGGTATTCTAGTTTGTATGAAGTTTTTTCTCCTACTAGCTTTGTTGGGTAGATTATATATCTATTCTAGTTTGAGTTTTAGTGGCTTGATTTGTCTTTAGAAATAACATCTGAAGGCTTAAATGGTAAATTCTTGATTCGATCTTCTATACTTTTCGACAAATTTAATCTAAAGGAAAGAGTACGATGCTAGAATGAAGCTATTTGACTGTGGATATACCTTTGAATACCTCAAGTCTAGAATTGCTCTAGATTTTTGTGTTTACAAATTTATTATTGCTTCTTTTGAGATTTGGCCAAAATTTACTGCTGAAGTTGCAGTATATTCATGCTATGATTTTCTGTATTTATTGTTTCATTCATGTTTATAGTTAGTTCTCCGTCTGTAATTCTTTTCTAATTCTTATTCTTAGTAAAGTAAATGTTGTAATGTAAGGATTTTCTTCTCTTTTCAGTCATGAATGAATATTTATATTTGATTAAAAAAATTAATGAATTTGATATTTTCTGTCCCAAAACAAAATATGGCCTAACCATCAAAAACTTTTAGATTTAATTTAGTACATTATGTATGAAATAATTTAATTATACAATAATATACTAATTATTTTTTTATTAATTAATATAAATAATATATATATATATATTACTTTTTATAAATGTATTAATTTATATATAATATAGTGAATTTATCAAAATATTTCTTCGTCGCCATTTTTCTCTTCCAATGAACATGCAGGCTGCACTTCTGATCTGCCACGTCAAATTCTCTTTACACTTCTGATTAGGTAAACTCTATTTACACTAATCCATCGTTAAATAATATATATTTATATTACATTTATTTCAATGGTTCAAAATAAAATAATTAAATTTATATTAATAAATAATAATTGATGTAGTCTATAAATAATATAATAAATATAATTTATCTAAAATTTTTTATAATTTTAAAAAGAACCTAATATATTATATATCATTTATTATATAATGTTCTCCCATATCTATATTATCTGGTATAAAAAATTTTTATAAATTATTTTTTAAAAATTTATTATCCTGACAAACCATACAATCTGATTCTGTCAAATAACATTACATCAAATGAGATATCAATATATCAACACAATATGCGAAACCGATGTTCGAGACCATAGTTACCATTTCATCACGAATGGACCCCACAGGTACGAATGTGCGTGCCTCCGCTCCCCGAATATATATTCCTCTCCATTCATCAACCAAAATCTCCCCTATGACCCTACCTCCCTTCTAATTTCGCACGCTCTCTCTCTCTTGCCTTTCTCCTTCTCTTTCTCGATCACCATAATCCCGATATTCGGCCCAGCAGGTAAACCCTTTCTCAATCCCGATATTTCGGAGCTGAATAACATATATAGTTGCTGCTTTATATCGGCGTAGAACTAATTGGCTGTGAGTGATGCCGATGGCGGCTGGGCCAGCATCACCTACCGATCGAGCTCCACCCATGGGGCCCACCGTGGTGACCATACCATCGCAGCCAGTCATGATGGCCGACGCTTTCGCCAAGGACGCGGTTCTCTCCTGGTTTCGCGGGGAATTCGCGGCTGCTAACGCTATAATCGATGCGCTCTGCAGTCACCTGGTGCAGCACACTGGGGGAGCAGGATCCGACTACGAGGCGGTGTTCGCGGCCATTCATGGGAGAAGGCTGAATTGGATCCCGGTGCTTCAGATGCAGAAATATCATTCCATTGCTCAGGTGGCCATGGAGTTAAGGCGGGTGACGGAGAGGAAATTTGATGAGAAGAAAGTTGAAAATGAAAAGAAAAATGAAGTGGTGGTGAAGGAGGTGTGTTTGGTTGAGAAAGAGAAAGTGGAAGAGAAACCGACTGAAAGTCTAGAAACTGTTGGAAATGCTACTCCCGACCGCGATGATGGCGGCGAGGTGGTTGAGGAGGAGGATTCGCCTGATAGTGATATTACTGATTCAGGTGAGTATATTTTTTCAAATTGTTTGACTTTTTTCAAATAAAACAACTTGCTTTTGTGTTCTCATATATTTACTATCAATACGAATTTGGATCGGTAACTATGGAGAATCCTTTTGATGATCCTGTGTTTGTTTTTGGAAATTCTGACTTACAATCAGTTCACAGTAATTCTGCCAAAATCATGTAATTGTTTTTTCAATTAAGTTTTTTTTTTTTTGGAGTAGAGGGGAATCGAACCCTTTTCAATTAAATTTTTTAAATAGCTGGACTATTGTCTATTTAATTTCGTTATTTTTTTAAAAAAAATTATTTCTTTTTTTATCCTTTTCTTCGGTATTTTGGAAGGTAAAAATAATAAAAAAATGATTTAATTTAAAAATTATTTTTCCATCGTTTGGTGTATATATATATATATATATCAAATTCCCTTCGTTATGATTAACTTTAAATTTAAAAAATGAATAAATAATTCGGATTAAATTATATTTAGATTGAAATATTTAAAATTATTGAAAAAAATAAAAAAATATACGGTTAGTTAGCGTAAATCTACAATAAATGACTTTAAAATTCTATATAATATTATAGATAAAATTGAAAAAATAAAATTTAAATCTCATTATTTATATAAAAATGACATATAAATGAAATTTTAGAGTGTATATAAGTAAAAAATATTAAGTACATTTTTTATTTTTAATACTCTCCAGTTACTTTTTGATTGGTTATTTGATTGAATTTTTTTAAATAATTTTATTTTTTTAATTTATTATTTCTCTTTACTAACTAATAAAAAACGAGCGTTAAAAAATAAAAATTATTAAAAAATATAGAGTATTCTTACCATTCTTTTATATATATTTATAAATTTCATCTTTTTGTGAAAAATATAAATTTCATCCTTTTCTTCGGGAATAACAAAAACATGTTTTTCTCCATCAGATCCGAGATTCAGCTATGGAATTTGAATTCAACTTGATTTCTGTTAGATGCTTATGTTATGGTTGCCTTTTTTTTTTTATTGTCTTTATTAATTTATTTTTTTCTAAAGGTATTTCTAGAAATTCAGAACTTATTGACTTTAAAGAAATTCCTGTTTTATCAAATTTTATAAAAATAGTAATTACTTTTAGAAAAACTAGAGAAAACAATATCCACAGAAAGAAATAATATGATGTGGCCGATAATTTTTTATCGTGGTTTTAAAGGGGTTTTACTTTTAGTATCTCGAGGTGGGGAGAAAGGCTTGTCTGCATCCAGTGTTATTGTTAGTTTGGGAGTAGCGAATACTCTTACGTTGGATTACAACTACCTGGAGATGTGTGTAATGATTTTATTAGAGGCGGCGTATGATAGCAACCGTTGATCTTTTTGACGTCAGGGACATCAAGGCTGCTGTTTTGAACGGTCCAAGTGGCTTGCGTTGGTAGATCTTTGACAAAGTTTTTTGGGCTGCTAATTTCTAAGCTATTAATTCTTGTGGGACTCGGGGTGGGTAAACTCGTCTGACCAGGCCGTGTCGACGGTCAACTCAGTGGTCATTGGGTGGGCGTACCAATGGATGGAGACAAAATAAAAATTATTTGGGAAGCCAGATAAGCCGATTCAAGATTCGAATCTTTTATAGGAATAAAAAAGCCTTTTCCTTTTTGTATCTTGCTTAGCTTCTATTTCTTGGTTGTACCCCTATGTTACAAATAGGAAAGTGACAACTGTCACCAATGTGACAAATATTTTCCGACTGCCAGGGAAGGAAAAAGGGCAGCTGCTGACCTGTAAGAAATGTTAATGTCAAATAGTGAGAGAGATCGTGATAGTCTGATAGAAACACATTTATGGAACAACTTTTAATAATAATTAATTAATAGAACTCACATGGATGATTGTTATTGATGTGCTAGAAATTTTTGAGCAGTCCATCAATATGATTAATGGTCTAATGCGTTTAATTGGAGTATAATGAAGCACAGCGTTTACTTCTGATATTTACATTGTATATTTAGTCTGTCTTAATAAACAACAAAGAAAACAAGAAATCAACAATGCCAATTTGCTGCATAAATGATAAATCAGTGAAATTAAACTTTTTCAATGAAAATATCAAATATGACGTACCATTTTATATGAAACTTCTTTAAGCTATTGTTGGATGAATAGTGTTACTTAGATTTTTAATAGATCTCATATTCTTATCAGAAAGAGTCCACATTGTTATGATGCTTTCTGTCTATGGTGTTTTATTTTTCAGATTGTTATTAGAATGTCACCAGAATGAGTCTAGATTGTTATGATGCTTACTATGTACGGTATTCTTCTGTCATTGGAACGTTTATTATTCACTGAATATGAAGTTGGGCACTGAAAGCCTTGTCATGCATAAGAATGCAATGAATTTCTTTAATGGGTTTGAAGAGATAACAAGGCATCATTGCTTTTCAACTGAATGCTAATAAATGCATAGCAATTTAGCGTACCTTCAAATTTGTGGGAACTCAGAGTTACTATGCATTTAGAGTTTTATGTTTTTTCTTATAGTTCAAAGGATATCTACAATATTTTCTTCTATCCGTGCATCAGTTTTACCACAGAAAATAGATGTACAGCATTGTCGATAGGATCCAATATCAATGAGTGAAATTTTTTATTTGGTTTTCGAAATGTGCTTAATATTCTACGTTCGATATTGATAACAAAGGATCCAATATCCTGATATTGCAAGCTCCATTTTGTTTCTTCACTTGGAAATATAGGATCTCAAGAAGAGCAGCCCACAAGCGAGAGCAGTAACATATGTTCCAACCATGAAGATTGCAATGCTCGTCCTGATCAAATCAAGTTGACAAAAGGTCTCAGTGCTAAGGAACACGTGAAAGGCCACATGGCGAGTTCTTTAATTTAAAACTTAAATTCTTCTTTCCTTAGAGAAGATGGGATTCAGATTTCAGAGAGTAGATATCCTATAGTATATACTGTTAAAGAAAAAAATAAAGCAGCTAGCTGTTACTGATTGAGAGATATTACAAAATGGCAGGTGAATGTTGTGAAAGGATTAAAGATATATGAGGATGTATTCACCAAATCTGAGCTGTCTAAGCTGACTGACTTCGTTAATGAACTTCATGTTGCTGGTCAGAGTGGGGAACTTGAAGGTAACCTTTCTCTTTGTCCTACTTCAGAATCTGTATGTGCAATTTGATATCGTAATTACAATTTTAGATGTGTGCCTATATATTCAGTCATCTAATTTTCCACCTTTATCAAATTACACTACATTAAATTTTGTACAAGTTGTATTTAGTAAAAGCCTCAAAATTGTTCCTAATTCAATTTGGAAGAGTTCACTTGGAGAATTAAACGTTTTATTAACTAGAAAGTTTGGGAGATTAGACTGATGAAGCAAGCCTTGAGGTTTTGCCTGATGTTTTAAGTTAGTTTTACATTCATTTAAAACAGCCTACCTTATTTTTAAACAAATTTTAATTCATTGTCATTTCTTTCAGTTCTTATCACAATTAATTGATCCTTTCGTGTTCTTGTCGTGGTACAAATGATTTCATGACACTTGTGTGGAGACAGTCGAGGCATTTCCATTGCATGTTACCACTGATTCCAAGAATAGAAATGATTTATCAATTTATCATTCATGGATGTTGATAAGATCCTTCCATTTAGCAGCACCTTAGGATGCATAGCCCTAAAGTTAAGAGCGAGATTCAAAGGAGGAAAGGCTTACGGTGGATACCTTGCCTCTTTTTTTATCCTTCTAAATTTGTCGCTTTTTTTTCCCCTTCTTTTTTTGTGCAATTTGAGCATAAAAAGCTTGTGTTTGCTGACAATCAAATCCATATTCAATTTTGGTAGGTAAGACTTTCTGTTCATGACAATTAATTGGATCATCTCAAATGTTGAATACAGGTGAGACTTTTATTTTATTCAACAAGCAGATGAAAGGAAACAAAAGAGAATTGATTCAGCTTGGTGTTCCAATTTTTGGCCATATAAATGACGAAGCTGCAAGTAACAACCAAAAAAGTAAGTATTATCTTATCATAGATAAGTTCAGCTAACTCAAATTATAATCAGTTCTTTCTTTTTTTTCCCTAAATTTAAGTCAATCTATGTGATTCTCTTCTTCACTTCCCCTTACTTCTCTGAGTAGGGGAACTTTTTGAGTTGTGCATAATCAATATCAGCATTTCACAATTGATCTTCAAATTTAGCAGGTAATATTGAACAAATTCCAGCGCTTCTCCAAAGTGTAATTGATCACCTGATTCAGTGGCAACTAATACCTGAATACAAAAGACCAAATGGTTGCATCATCCATTTTTTTGATGAGGTATCCTATCCTTGGATATATCTTCAGTTTTTCTCCTGCAGATTTATGTATGAGCTGTTTTTGGATCTCCAGTTCATTGTTTGAAAAAGTAAGACAAGAATTCAAAAATATGTATATGTTATTGAATGCAGGAAGAATATTCACAGCCTTTCCAGAAACCACCACATTTGGAACAACCGATCTCTACCCTTCTTCTATCTGAATCAACAATGGCATATGGACGTACTCTTGTGAGTGATAATGATGGGAATTACAGAGGTCCACTGATGCTTTCACTGAAAGAAGGGTACACACCAAAAATTTTCTTTTACTTGCATTTACATATTTGCCTGTTGGCGAACCGTAGAAATGGGTGGCATAATGAGCAAATAGTTAGATAAACATATTCAACTCCAAAAAGTTCCTTGCCATAAGATAAGACTGAGTTAACACTTGGCGGCAAAATAGACAAGTTTGATGTCGTTCTACGCCTCTTATATCTGGCGGTTGCACATTTCATTGCTGAGCATGAATGGACTGGTTAAACTAGCATTGCACTTTGAGTTCTTCAAATTTGTTTGAAATGTGCCTTAATTAAGAAAGTGTAGAGGCACTGCTAAGTTCCGAATAAAAGCATGAACCCCTATGTGGCCAGGTGTTATAGAGTGCTTTTTAATATTCTCAGGCCATCTATAGCCCTTCTTCCTTCTTAAAGTCTGTATATGGTACTGTGCTCATCTAGTAACAACCAGGTGGCAAAGAGAGAGGGATTTGAGTGTATCTTGCTTCATTTACAAATATAGCTCGTATACTGAAATAGATCAGAAGTTATATTTCCCTTACAGTTGCTGGTGGAGAAGTTTGTAACTTAATTTGAGGAATCTTGCAGGTCTGTTTTAGTCATGAGAGGAAACAGTGCTGAAATGGCAAGACATGCCGTGTGTCCTTCACCAAACAAGAGGGTCACCATCGAATTTTTTAGAGTGCGTCCGGATGCGAGCCAAGGCCAGTCACCACCTAGTCCCATGGCTGGTGCTATGACCCTATGGCAACCTAGCATAACAAACCCGTATGCCATGCCTAGTAGAGCTCTTGGAGGATACGAGGCAATAGAAGCAATGCCCAAATGGGGAGTCCTACAAACCCCTGTTGTCATGCTAGCTCCAGTGCGCCCTGTGGTGTTGAGTCCAAAAAATATGCCTCAGGCTCAGGGTGGTACTGGAGTTTTCTTGCCCTGGACAGTAGGATCCAGAAGGCCTTCAAAGCATCTTCCTCCCCGTGCTCAAAAACGGCACCTTCTCGCATTACATTCCAATGAAACACATGTAACAGATTCTGTTTCTGAAACAGGCATCAGTATTGAAGGTAAATAGCCATATTGTTGACCTGAGGCAGCACAAAGGCAAAAAGCGATACAAGTCAGCAATAGGCTCATGTGCACTTGCTGGCATTAGAAGAGGCTTCTCTTACTGTACAAATGAGGCCTGAATGCTGCCAAAGGAGTTCGTGTTTCAATTCCTTTCAACCTTTTCCTGCTTGTTGGTTAGTACACATTTCACTTGTGCAAATGATGTAGGGCTTTACGGTTAACCGAGCTTTAAGTTTGAAGAGTGTGAATTAGCCTTGTATTCGGCAGAATTTTTTCTTTAAGTCAGTCCAATTTTAATCTCTTTCATAGACAAAAATTTGAGCAAGGATGTCTTTTTTTTTTACTAAGGAAAGTGATACCTCACAAATACATTTAAAAAAACCAACGGATTATGAGCTACACAATAAAAGATAATCATTCCCTTACATTCGTCAAAAAAGCGAAATCTTACCTAATAAAAAAGAGATGATTTGAACTCAAAATTTCGTCCTCCCAAAAACAAATGCTCTTGCAATAATTGGATGTCTTTGATCTCCACTTTTAGGTTTATTATTATGTTTTTATTGCATAATTTAGTCCACTTCTAACTTCTAGTGAAACAGATGAGTAATTGTTCTTATAATAAATTTTTTGATATAACAATTTATTCAATTTAGTCAAAGTTCCGAAACAGCCATCACCGGTAGAATACCAGTGCTTCTTATTGTATTACGAATTTATATCAATATTTTTTGAAAAAATTAATTTTTAATAAAAATAAATAATATAATATAACAGCTGTAAAATACAATTTGATGTAACATTTTTTTTTTCCAATTTATGTAAACTCATGACTTGTAAAATTCAAGAGGAATTTTCGTGGTTACCGGTTTTTAAGGTTTTTCTTTTTTTTTTTAATTATAGGCATTTTTTTCCTTTTTATTTTTATCAACATTAATTTTGTTTGTGTCCATTTTTTTTCTTCGAATACTCTCTCTCTTTCTTATTTTCTCTCTAGCCATTATTTGAGATATTACAACGTCAACAATATTAATGTAGAAGAAGATACTGCTTGTGCAGTGGTAGTAGCGACAAAGCAACGACGGGCAATGGGGTTAGGGATCATATTTGGGACTGAAATTGAGAATGTATGTGGAATTGAGCAAGCTTCATAATTTGATTGCTCGAAACTGGCGTAGGAGCAACCTTCATAAATTGAACATACAAGGAGCAGCCGGTTTCTTTTTTATGTTTATGGAAATTGAATATAATGTGTCAATCTATTTTAAAATGAATAATATTGTGTACAGTTGAACCTTTAAATTGAGAAAAAGAATTGGTGAATAATTTAGTATTATGTAATATCTTCTTCTTTGTTTTTTTGTGAAAATCACAAAAGTATTCTTAAGATATATCGAGGTAATATCAAGCTATTTTCATAGAATTCTCAAAACATATCCAATATATTTTCAGAAAATTCTCAAGCAATTCTCAATATATTTCTAAGGTATATTTAAGGTATTGTAATGCCCCAAAAACTCGATAATCGTAAATAGTACTTTCCGGGCATGAATTGTGTCGCCTGGGATGAATATTACCACTCAAGGGCGACATATATTTTATTTGACCATCGGAGAGGATGTAATTTGAGGTGAAATTGAGTTCAAATGAGCCTTTAAAAGTGAAAAATAAAAATAAGATACAGTTTGGTTTGAATAGTAACCGAATTTGACTAAACTTCGACTGAGCTTGAAAAAAATACTAGAGACCTCCGAAAAATTATTTGAATACATAGACTTACTCTAAATATTATGAGAGATTTTTTGGGTAGGGAAAATTTTATTTTTGGGTGACTAAGAAAAATTAGTTTTCAGACCGATATAATTTGCCAGACCGGGAAACGACATCATTTTAACCCAAAAATTTTTGTGTACCCTAAGGAATATTTTTTAAGAATTATGAACATATTTTTATGAGAAACGGTACAAGAAAAATAGAATAAAAATAATTAAGTTTGAAAAATGTTAGAAAATTGGATAATGAGCCGATTTTGGGTTAGACCAATGGGTTGGACCTAGCTTGGCCCATTTGGATGGGCATAAAAGGGACAAAATATCTGAATTTTCAAGAACCCTCCACCACCATCACCATTGCTCTCTTGGCCGAAATCCTCTCCCCCATTTCCCACTTCAAATTTTTTCAAATTTCTCACCAAAATTCCACCAAAATTTCATCTCCCAAATAATTTTAAGGCTCTAGATCCATCTTTGGCAAGCTCAAGAACTCAATTTTTGGTGGAGAAGTTGATAGAAGTTTGAAGGAAGAATTTAGAGCAAAACTATAAGTAAGTGAGTGTAGTGAATTTAATTGTGTTTTAGGTAGATTTTAAGATAGAGATTTATAAATCATGCAAATTTTGGATTATTGAAAAGGAAAAATTGAGGAAAAACTTATGTATAAAATTTTGCTAGGTGAAGGTGACAAAGAGGGAGCAATCAAAGATAAGGAAAAAGGAAAAGAAATAGAGAAATAAGCAAGAAGAAAAGAGAAATAAGGTTTGTGGATACAAATTCTATTGTTTTCCATTTACTTTGATGGTATTTCATGTGTATGTATGTATGTGTGCATGAAGAAAAATTATGAATTTATGGAAATTTAGTGTAAAAACATGAAATTTAGTTTAAATTATGATGTTTGGAATGAATGATTTGATGAAAATAAGATTTAAGCTAGATAGGGTGAATGAACCTAAAGGTGTATCATAAGGAAAATAAATTGATTTCATGAGATTTTAATGAATTTTAGTAGGAAAATGAAAATAGAATTAAAATAAGGTTAGTAGGAATTTAGTGAGAATTTTTGAGAATTAATTGGTTATATTATGGTTTAGATAGATATTATGTACAAGGTTGCATAAATTATAAATACATGTTTTAATAATTATTAATAATGATATGCATGAGAAATATGCTAATTATTAATAAGAATTATGGAGTAATAAATAAGAAGTGGAAATATAAAAATTATATGATAATTTTGAATATGTAATTATGAATAAGAAACAAAATATGATGTATGTATGTTTAATTATATTATATGGAATAAGAAATAGAAATATATTTATGAATAAGAAATAATGCTATTTAAGGGTATAAGTAAAGAAAAAAATATAAATAAAAGAAAGATTGGTTTTGCCCTCAGTATACTGGTAGTCAAATCATAAGTATATGATATAACTGGCTAGCCATAGGGACACCTTACCGCGATACGAGTCATGGCGAATCGCATGTGTAGGCTAATGGAGGTCTACAACCGTGTTTCCATATTATTATGTTAACGGTTCTGTGGTCCTTGGTAATAAATTTTTTTTTATGTTTTCGAACCTCTGGGTCCACATCCCGAATGTCTGGTTTGAGAATTTCTACTAGATATTAATAGGGGCAAAATAATGAGTTAAGTGTAAACTTGCAAAAAAAAAAGGAGTAAATAATAATTATGCAAGAAATAGAAAAAAAAAAAGAAAAAAAGTGTAAATTAAGATAAAAGATGAAATTAGTAGTAAAATGGTAAATTGAATGAGCTTAGTAGTAATAATTATAATTATGGAGTGAAAAGGAAATATAAAGGCAAAATAATATAAATAATAAGTTGGTAAATAAATTAAGGACTAGTATGTAATTTAATAAAAAAAAGGATTTATAATAAACTAGTAATTAAAAAAAATATATGTAAAGGGTTGTGCAAGTAAATAGATGTCATAATAAGTAACTATGTGTAAATATATGTTATAAAGTTGTATAATAATAATAATAATAATAGATGTGAAATGATTATTAATAAGTGATAATAATAATAATAATAATAATAATAAATATTATGAATTGATTGTATAAAATAATTGTGTATGCATAGTATGTTTGTCTTTAAATGAAAAATATTAAAATTATATCCACCATTAGGCATAGACTGCTTAGTGCGTAGTTATTACTACGCGCATGTTTAGGTAGTACAGATTGAAAAGCATAAGAGTTGGAGTAAGCATAGC
>CATIWF010041659.1:0-14840 GCA_949630135.1 Balakata baccata
AAATTATTATTATTATTATTATTATTATTATTATTATTATTATTATTATTATTATTATTATTATTATTATTATTATTATTATTATTATTACCACCACCCCTACTACTGAAGGTGAGCTAGGCTAACAACAAAACAAAACAGAACTAGTGGAAATAAATCACTGGGCAAACATCATGCAACAACCAAGTTGGGCCAAGTTTTCAAACCCATAGGAGGATGACTGCCAACTTCAAAACTGTGAGCCTGAGAGGCAAGAAAATCAGCAGCAAAGTTTTTGATTCAGTGTACTAATATCGAACTTCAAGTCCCTTGTCAGTTGGATTATCCGAATCAAGAAAATTAATTACAAGTTAATAAGAAATTTTGTCAACTAGATAATAGCAACCACAAATTGGTCTCTCGTGATGATCTACATTATTACTTAGTTCTTATTCAATCACTATCATATATATTAACCGAAAACAACTTGGATTAAATTCATTTTTAAAAAACAAGTACTATTTGGGGCTTTTTCCCATTTTAGAATAAAATATTTCTTATTTTGTGGTCAAAAATTTGTAAATTCCATTTTTTTGGTCTTTTTAAAAGTTTTTCTCATTTTAGTATAATTTTAGTAAGGTGGACAAAAGAGAAATTGTATGCTTCTAAAAAAACAGACTCTAATTGTCCATTGATTTAATAATTATACAATCATTAATTTTTTTTTTCAACCAACCTTTTTTTTTTATCCAAATTCAATGTAGAAGTGAAATAAAAAGCTATGTTTGCTTTTTAAAAAAGCGAACAACTCTGTTCTCCTCTTGATCAAGTGGATACAAACTGTTCGCTTTTTCAAAAAGTAGACATTGATTAAATGCTGACTTTTTGACCTTTAACTCTTTTAACATAAAAAATTTTTTTCTATTAACCGTTAATTGGGAAATATTTTATGCAAGAGCCTATTTTTGGGAAAAAGCCCTACTATTTGTTCAAATCCAAATAGTTGTAGAAAATATTTATCTAAATTAAAATCATAAAATTTCATTCTGAGTTAATAAAATGTCGTAAAAAAATAATTTTTACTTTATAATTAAACATTAGATAAATTATAAATATTATGTCTTTTATATAATAATTTGATATTAATTTAATTCATAAATAAAGTTTTAGATACGACTTAACCAAATATCCAATAATATGATTAAGATATATGTTCCTCAGTCACGGCTCGGTTACTGTATTCTAATAACTGCAATTATAATGTCCTACCAAATGCAAACGATTTGTCTTTTTTAATTTTTTTTTTAATTTTTAATTATTTTTTAGTCTTAATCATTCAGATCAGTCCAAATTGCATAGAGAAGATCCATTAAAAAATAAAACACTATTTCTAAAGTTATAAAAGTACTTTATATTTAAGATTCAAACACTAAATTTCTGATTAAGGAAAAATGATCTTCACCAAATGTTTCATTTATAATTATTATGAAGCTTTCATAGAGTTGGAATATTGTCTTCTTTTTTTTTTAGTCATTTTTATTAAATTATTGTAAATAATTTTTTTTCTCATTACTAATAATTTGCAGAAGTATCAAAATTACTAATTATCATGTGAAATCAATAACTTGTCATATATTGAAGCAATCATTGCCTTCTGTAAGTACAGCACAAGATTATTAGCTGCCAGGAAAAATTGAGTCATCTCCACATGAAAAAATAATTGTTCTCAAACCTCATCAAATTTTAATTAGGCCGGTTAGTCCCATTTCATAATTACTATGATTGAATTTAGTTTATGTGACAACTAATAAATAGGTACTTAAAAAAATATATTTTTCATTGTACTTTGATAATTTGCTTATTTAGATTCATCAGTGTTTGCTTTTTAATTATATTCCTAAAAAATTCATTCAATAATAAATTATCGCATATAAAATATAATATTTTTTGCAATCAATTTCATATTTATAGCATAAAATTAAATCAGTGTTTTAATTCAATTATATTTTTATTTATAAATCAAATCAATAACAGGTAGTCATGCAAGAAAAATAATTATATGACAATTTAGTTATATTTGCAAAATAAAAATAAATTTCTTATATGTCAATGACTCGATCTATAAATGATATGTACCTTCAAGATGTAAAATTTATAGTGGAAAGTATATGACTTATTCTTTTTAGTATAAAATAAACTTTTTTACATTATGTTTTTATTTTGGATTTTTTTACTCATCTATTATGTAGAATAACCTTTTTACGATTTATATTTTAAATGATTTTTCTTCTATCCTATACTTCTATCTTATTTTTACCCGTATTTAGAGCCTTTTTTTTAGGGTTTAAATGATCCTCTCTATTATCTTTCCTAAATTTTCCTATTTGAAATACAATCTTACCTTCTTAATTATTTTCCGAATTTTTTATTAATTAAGCATGGGAAAAGCCAAAAATTTGTGCCATATGGTAATTATAAATGTAGTATATATTTTACATATATTAGTAATTATTAAATGCATGAAAAAATGTATGACAAATATATGATATTTATATATGTAATATATATTTTACATATATTTGTGTTACTTGTAATTATTAAATGCATATAAAAATGTATGACAAATATATATTTGATATATGTTTTATGTATCTATATTACTCAAATTATTGAATGTGCATAAAAATAAATGATAATTTTACATTTTTTTTATTTTAAATGGCAGTTTTATTGTAATTAAAATTCTATTTAATTAGATCCTCTTTTACCATCACTTTTTATAGATTGGGAATTGAATTGAAATTTAAAAAAATACATTAAATTGATATTTTTATTTTTTGTTAAGTTTAAGTTAAAATTCTCTCATATATGTTACATATAAAATCCATATACTTATTATATAAAAATCCACATATATATTTCTACATACTTATTGCATATATTTCACATATATATTTTATTTTGTATTTTTTTTAATATTTTTTTAAACTAACTGTTAAGTTCAAGTTAAAATTTTCACATAAATATTATATATAAAATTCATATACTTATTACATATAAAATCTACATATACATTTCTACATACTCATTGCATATATTTCACATATACATTTTATTTTACTTTTTTTGTTTTTTAAATTATTGTTAAGTTAAAATTATCACATAAATGTGACGTATGAAATTCATATACTAAAGAAATAAAAATTGAGTTATGTGGTATTTTTTTCTATTTTGTATAGACTTGTTCTGTATATTTAGATTTCTAAAATATATGAGTGATTTAAACAATTAAAAATTTTAGGATTAATTGAAAATAGTGCAATTAATGGGGAAATTTAAACTTTTCCTAAATGAATTTTTAATTATGAGGGAATGATGTTACATAATTAAGGATATGCGATATGCTAAGGCTAAAATTGGAATTTTTAATTTTTTAAATCTAAATTTTTGTAGTTTTTGAAGTGTGATGTAAAAATGACATTAAATATATGGAAAGTATGATTTGTGTCAATTTCCCAAATTTATAAAAAGAAAATAATTAATTTATTAATTAGATTAGATTAGAAGAAAAGAAAACAAAGCCCAAGCAAGAAATTAATAAGCCTGACATGAAGGTTATATTTAAGAAGAAAGAAAACAATCATCATGTGGGAGTACTTTGCCTTCATTTGGAGTTATATTACGAGTTATATTCTGAATAAACATAAGTTTCAATCCGTTAATACATAGATTGAAAATATTTGTAATTTGGAAAAAAAAAAAAATCGAGGGAGATTAATATTTAAAATTGTAAGAGAAATTGTAGAACGCTAAGTGAGTGTTCCCTATTAGCATTTAATGTTCCTCACATAATTCCACACTTCTTTCTTGTCTTCCAAAATAAAACACCACTTCTTTCCTTGTTCTTGGTCGTCGCTTTCTTACATGATTTATAAATAATTAAACCTTTTTTTATTAGAAATAATTAAACCCTTCAAACTAATTTAAATAAATAATTAATTAATTAATTTTCTAAAAAAAATTAATTAATTTGTTATGAAAAGATACTTAGGACACCCTTTTCATACTATATGGAATTTCTTTCTCATTGCAATTGCATGTTTCTCCCTTACCGACAATATAATGCAACTCAAAGCAATTTCTCTTCTTAGTATATATCTATAGACTACCAAAATGTGGGTTAATTTTTTTTTTTTCCTCATATGGACGGCTAATTTTCTTCTTCTTTAAAAAAAAAAAAAACATGTTCAGTTAGCTCTTGAAAATTAAATAAATCAAATATGTATCCACTTAGGAAAATCATGAAATTAGTTAGAATCAATTGCTCAATCAATGGTCCATAAAGAGTATATAATAATTAACTAAAATTAGAAATAAATTGATAAATGTTGTGTATTTGGTAAATTTACTCTGCCTTATAACAAAGAATGAGAGTGAGTGCCCTAAAAGATAATCTCTCACATAAATAATTTGAAAAGGCTAAGGTCTATATATGAAGGCGAGAGTGAGACAAAGGTTTCGAGGGACGGGAAGAACCTTTGTTTCGATTGTGGGAATTTTTAAAAGTTTGAAAATAATTTTTTTTTAAAAAAAAAAAAAAAAAGGGAAAAACAGACATATGTTTTCATCTCTTTAAAAAAAGACATGAGAGCTCCAATGCATTAAATGAGCTTCGTGCATGGTAATCAAAGATTCATTTTCGAGATGCTTGGTTTTCTTAGTTTCATCATAATATAATACGACTACTGTTTTTTATTTTAATTTTTTAAAATGCAATTAAAAGATTTTGATTCTTAATTAATATACTAGTATTTTGGTCATCTCAATGCTTAATTAATTGCCTACGTGTCGTTTTAAGATCTTATGTACCCTAACTTTTATCGGAGAAATTCTTAAATAAACTGGATCTACTACATTATTTATAAACCAACTCAATCACACAATAACATGTATTTTATTATTTTACTTTTATTGGTAGATATGAAGCTAAAAATAAAACAATTAAATATATATCATTATGTAATTGAATTAGTCTTGTAAATCTCATAAGAATTTCTTTTGTTTTTATTATTCCCACACATACATTGTAAATTTTACTCCATTTTTATTTTAACATGATATCCAAGTTAATTAGACTGACTATCACTATAAATTAATCTACATATATGTCCACCAATCAATTATATTAAATCATGCATGTATAATTTATAAAGAAAAATATATTTTTATTTTATATATGTAAAATTAATTGTGAGATGTAATTTTTAATATGATAAGAAGTTATTAGTTAGTTGGAGAGCTTAAAGAAAACATATACACAGAATTTTCAGTAGGCAATGATAATTAGGAAACAAGAAAGAACTATACACACTGATAAGAACTGAAAATTTGTTTGGATCCAAAACAAATAAACCACATATGGGCCTTTATGAGGCCCAATCATTTTGACAGCTAATATTAATAACTTATTAATAAAATATTAATGTCAGCACTGTTGACAGCGAAAAATCCCAACGCATAAAATGAAAATTATTTCGACAACTAACAACTCCACCAATTAAATAATTAATTTGTCATCATACTAAAAAGTGGTCCAATTCCAATTTTCAATCATATTTTAAGCAAAATCAAGTGAAAAAAGTGGATTAATCAAATCAGGTTTGATGCTATTTCCATCTTATCCCTTAGTCTTATCACCAACACTAAAAATAATATGTTTAGTTTAGCATATCTATCAAATAATTCACATTATAAATCAATGAAATAAAATAAAATACATACCTATCCGATAAATTTATAGATGGATCCAAATGCTAAACAAAATGTTGCCAAAAGGTTCAACAAGTTTATTGCTGAAAAAATCATTTTTACTATGTTGGCTGTTATTCTGCCACAGACAAATCAACTAATATAATATTAAAATTATTTTTCACTTTTTATTCTCAATAAAGCTATTATTTAATCAATAACATGTAGAAAATGAGTATGGTTGTGATGGAATATAATTATAATTTTATCAACGTCTTATTCATGTTGTTGGATTGCTACACTGGCTTGAAAATTGTTGTTGAATATTTTAAAAGTTAATTTAAAATTTTTTTAATTTAATTGATTGATTTTTTTAATTTTATATAAATTACTTTTTTAAAAATCTTCTTTAAAAAAAAATTTCTATTTATCTAGGTATATATATATATATAAATAGTTTTCAAAATTTAAAAAAATTAAAAATATAAAATTTTTTCGAAAACTATTTTACCCAGATACTATGTCAGCTTGCTCGTTGCTAATGAAAGTCCCCTTTATTTAGAACTTATTACAATTAGTATAAAATATTTTTATTATATTCAACCATCCATTTTTTTTATTCGACTTGCATTAATAGTATAAATATTTTATACTAATCGAAATAAATTGAAATAAGAATATTAAGACAAGTATAATTTTTTTTTCAGTTTTTTTTTAAAATATAATTAATCACATAAATTTTTCCCATAAGGCAATCCTCTTTTAGGATTTTTATAGCCATATATATATATATATATATATATATATTAGTTTTCCTCTTAAAAGAAACCCTAATTTTGGGACCAAAAATTGCTGGATTCTATGCTGTACTACTGCTTGCAACCGCCACGTTATCTCCAGAAATCACGCCCATCATAGATAAAACCACGAGCCAGCCACGCTCCCCTCCTCCATCTCTCAATCTTTACTCTACACGTGTCTCCTTAATCCAATGGCCCTCACTCCTCCTCCATCACTCCTATTTCTTCTCTCTTCCTTCCACACACGCACATTGAAACAAATATCAGAGAGGACCTGGCCTGTCCATTTCCATTTTCTCTCCTCCTTCAGAACGAGTTCCCAATTTGTCTTTTCTTTCACTCTCTTGCTCTAGATTGCGTAAAAGAATGTTACTCAAGGCTGCATCAGCTTTCTCCTCATTGAATACCCATGGAGAACATATTGGTTCTCTGTTTTCCACTGTTTATTCGCCTTCTAACACTCTTTCTTCTTCGATTTTTCGAGGAAAATATGCAACTGGGTTGGTGGTTTGTGCGTCGAAGGGTTCGAATAATAAGCCGTTAACCGGTGTCATCTTTGAGCCTTTTGAAGAGGTGAAGAAGGAGCTCAATTTGGTCCCTACTCTTCCTCAGGTTTCTCTTGCTAGACAGAAATATAGTGATCAGTGTGAGGCCGCCGTTAACGAACAGATCAAGTGAGTGCTTCCCGTCGAAATTTTATAACATTTTTTAAAGTTTGTCCCATAAAAGATCAGATTATCCTGAAATTAGATTTGGTATTTCAACATTTTTTTGGTTTTGAATTTTGGTTTTTTTTTTTTTTCACTCTGGAAATTGGTTTCTTGGAGTTCTTTCTCCATCTAATGGCTCAATAAATAGATTTCTTTGTGTTTGTGCATATGGCTAAATATATCATTTCAGTACTTTGTTTTCTTTGTTGTGACAATTTGTTCTAATTTTGTTATCTGTAATGGATGGCAGTGTGGAATACAATGTCTCCTATGTGTACCATGCGATGTTTGGTTACTTTGATAGAGACAACGTTGCGCTCAAGGGTATTGCAAAGTAAATTTCTCTCCTATGTAATCTGATTCTTTCTTGTGATTTTATTTTGAAGCTATCTCATGGGTTTGTTTCAATAGGTTTTTCAAGGAATCAAGCCTTGAAGAAAGAGAGCACGCTGAAAAACTTATGAAATACCAGGTTCTTTGGCCTTCGACAGCTGTAGTTTGATGCTATTTATTGGTTATCACTTGCAATTTAGGTTCTGTTAGGTTCAATAGTTTCATGATAGCATTGAATCCTTGATCATTGTATAAACTTTCCAGAACAAGCGGGGTGGAAAAGTGAAGCTGCAGTCTATAGTGATGCCCCTATCAGAATTTGATCATGTTGAAAAAGGAGATGCACTGTATGGTGAGTTTTGGTGGGCAGTTTTTATACATTAATAATGCGAAGTTATGCCAACTTGATTGGATGTTGATTTCTTGATGTGAAATGCATACAAGTATTAGTTTCTGATTGATTGCTCCTTCTGTGTCTCTCAGAAAATGCTTGCATGATGTTGTACTTTGTTGTTTATAGTACATGCTACATGGTGTGGTTGCGCTTGTGGATTTGAGCTGGATAATTTTCTATGATTTGTTTGTACTCTTTTTAGGAACTACTTATGCATCATTTTATACCTTTCCTAGTTTCTGATATGTTTGTTATTTGTATTGTGACATCTATTTGGATGTCAAATAAGTTAGATCAATGTATATCATGAACACTTAGATGGTGTTTTGGGCGTGTGAATTGGTAATGAAAATTTGGAAAGAGTCTTGCTTTGTGGGTCGTTTGTATTATGTTAGTGCAATTGACAAAATGGTGAATGAGTTGAGATCCACGCTGCTCTACATTGTGCATGAAAAGTCTGTTGTTCTTAAATATGTTTTATTTTCATTTTTCAGCAATGGAACTTGCCTTGGCTCTGGAAAAATTGACAAATGAGAAGCTCCTGAACCTTCACTGTGTAAGACGTTTCTACTACTTTAACATTGCTCCTAGACTTTCAGGAGAATAAGTAATGAGAAACTTGTTGGTAAACCATGCAAATGGTCTATGAAAAGGGACCATCCTACACAGTGCCTGGATTTTTTTTCCTTTACTAGAATAAATTCTGCAATTTTCGAGTTTTCTTGGTCATAGCATCACATTGTGATAGTAAATCTAACCTGCAGGTGGCTGAGAAGAACCATGATGTGCAGTTGACAGATTTCATTGAAAGTGAGTTTTTAGCAGAACAGGTATGATTTTTGTGTTGTCTCACTGCTTTAGTTTCATTAGAGTTTGTTTTCACTAGTGCAAGCGGCGTAGATGTCACTATTTTATTCACTCATTGAAATTTGATTTTGGCCTTTCGGCTGTTTCTACAGGTGGAGGCCATAAAAAAAATCTCTGAATATGTTGCTCAGCTTAGAAGAGTCGGTAAAGGACACGGTATGAATCCAAAATCTTTCTTCTTTGCTCCTTATCAAGTAACCATTTTTCTTAAAGAGAGATTTGCTATGGAGTCATCCTTATCCTTTGTAAACAGTAAAATTTACTTGAAGTTTTGATTTCTAAAAGCTGCTTGTTTTCTTGGATCAACAGGAGTATGGCACTTTGACCAGATGCTTCTCCACGAGGAAGAGGCAGTAGCATGATGATGGAGACTTGTTATTCGCTGCTTTAAGTCCCATTTTGAAGGTCTTTCTATGCTATCTTTTTGAGGTTAGAGTATTTGTTCAGAGATTTTCAGGGTGCGATTAGCATAGATATTAGATGATAAAGATAGACTAGATGCTTTAAGAAATGGTTTTTGTCCAATTTGATCATCCTGTTTTGAAGTAATGGAATTTTGTGGATATCGTTTCTTCCCAATTTTCCTGGTTGTGATTATTAGAAATTACTACTTTTTGTTTCAGTGATGTTAATGTTTGCAGCATGAGTCATTATATGTCCCTTTGAATATACGTTTGATAATGCATGTTTCCCCTCCCTCGACCATGATATGGCACACAACGCTCAAGAATTGCTAGTGTCCAAGAAATTCATGTCCCCATTTTTCATTTCTCTTATATTGAGCACTTCAAGATATAGAAATAGCATCTAGTTGCAAATTGCAGTGTCAAGTTTTAGTCATAGTTACTGCGTATTAGACAGTTGCTAAGACAACATCGCTTTCTGGCCAAAATATGTCAACCTCTAGCTGAAGTGGCCAGTGAGCATCATATTTATTTTCTTTATTTTTTGAACAGGGTATATGCAAATTTCCTTGCTGATAACTTGGATTCATGTATCATCATTGTAATCTGAGTAATGAGTTCGAGTTTCACTTAGCTTTTTAGTTGAGAAAATTTTCTTATTTGAATCCAGTTATTACTTGATAATTCTCTATGTTAAAATCATACGATTCACGATACGATTCATTCGATTTATATCAATTTACATGGAAAATGAGTCAAATTTTGGCAAAACAATTTGAAGCATCTGATTCGTATTCACATGAAAAACAAATTGAATTTTAGCAAGAATTGAAATTTATACTAAATTATAAGACGGTTAAAGTTGACATGGTTATCAAGACATGATCATTGAGCTTTGTTTTTCACTTATTTGGTAGAGCTTTCAGCAGGGCAACTGTGTTTGGGGTACTTGATCAGAACTATAACAATAAACAACTATGGGCCCCCTTGAAACCCGATCAAATAATATATAAAATACATTTTTGAGATTTATTAAATTTTTTATTTTTTAAAATTTTTTCATCCAATTCCTGTGTCTGATAGTGAATCAAGTGATTGATATAATATTTTATGAAAAAAATTATTTTTAAATTCATAAACATGAGCTTGATCATTCTTTAACATGATAATAACTACTTATTGATTTAATATACATGAGTAGATATAAAAATTGTATCTTATTAAGGGAAAAATTCTTACACTTATTTATTGTTTTCTTTTCCATTTTTATGCACATCAAACAGAATTTTGATTAGAAATGTCGGCAATTATTTTAAATGAATAAAAAAATTAGAAACTATACTATATGATTATTTATGCAAAAGAAATCAACATACTAACATTTGTATCATTATTGACTTTCATGTCTCATATTAGGCTCCACTCAATAATCCTTAAAATTATGAGAGTTTTTAGAGTGTTAAGAAATATGGTTTTTTTTGTGTTAGAATATATGTATTCTCAAGGTAAACTGAAATTAATTTTATTCGTGTTATATAGAAGTTTAAGGCTGACAGAGCATAAAGAAAGATAGTTTTAGATATTTTAATTTTAAATTAAATTAATAAATTTCATCTCATAATTTTTCAATTATTACAAAATGGGGAAAAACCAAAATGAAACGTGGAGTGTTGTGATTGGCTGATTTATAAGATAAGGTGCTGTGAAAGATGTGATTTTCAATTCCCTTGATACTATTGCTCATGGATGTACTGCTATCCACTTAAACCTTGTGGGAATTATTGTTCTTATGAGTTTGGATTGACTTGTTTTCTTCTACATTTTATGATCAGTTACAAAACCTGTAATGCCATAATGAAGATGTCCAATATGTTGTCACTTGTTATTGCTGGGGGGAAAAAGCAACTGTCGGTGTTGATAATTGTAGTTTGACTCTTTAGTTCGATTTTTTTGTGCTTCTGATTTCTGCAGTTCAAAGTTTTGTTAATTCCGGCTCTGCATTCTGAGCCCCCGTGAAATCAATCTTTGTAATTGTTTTATTCTAACAGTGATTTTTTTATATTCATATTGTCTTTGATTTTGATATTCTTATTTCCTCTTCTTAAGTGTTAATATGAAGACCATCAACTTACTATGGATTGTTTATCATTAAATTTTGGAAAAATATTTTTCTGAATTTTTTTTAATTTTAAAAATTGTTTTTGGTATAAATAGATAAATATATATATATTTTTAAAAGCATATTTGAAAAAACAGTGTATAAAAAATTAAAAAATTAATTAATTAAATAAAATAAATTTTAAATTTATTTTTAAAATACTTAACAGTAATTTCTTTTAAAATACTAAACAACAATTTCAAACGTCATCTATATCAATGACATTAATGGTATGATATTTATGGAAAGGAGTGTTTTTTTAATTTAATTTATTAATTTTCTAATTTTTTATAAATTGATTTTTTTAAATCTACTTCTACAAAAAAACTATTTATCTATTTCTATTTAAAAAATAATTTTTAAAATTCAAAAAAATTAGAAAATAAAAATTTTTTTCCTAAAAGCTTTTTTCCTAGCTCAATCTCAAACGGGCCAGAGTAATAAACTGGCATTTGCGGAATTAATTGAGCTCAATCACTATGTGTGATCATATACCTAATTTAGAAGATCAGGATGGTCTTTAATTTGGAGATTATCATGTTTTTTTTTTTGGTACAAATTATTATGCTTTAATTTAAGAAAACAGTGGAAAATGAACTGTCATGTCAATTTTATTGCTTAAGTATTACATGCTGAACAAATTTGCACACGAGTAATTATTAAATAAAATATAGCAGAAAATTTTTTTCGAATAATACTGTTTCATATTGTGTATAAAATAATTTATTAACAGAAATTATACTTTTTGATGACGAAGATTAACGTGTATACAAGATCTTACTAACGATTCCGTCTGCACAGATTTTCCGAACTATTCTCAAGTTTGATTGCACTAGGCAGATGTACACTTTGTGTACTACAAAATTAAGTAATTAGCAATTTGAACAATCAATGTCAAAACTAATTAAAAAAATAGAAATTATTTTCTTTTTCACTTATTTTCTTAATCTTACTATGACTTTAATTTTTTTTATTGAAAGAACAAAAAACTCCCTTTTTCTTCTTTTCTTTCTCTCTTTTTTTCTCGGCAAAACTACCAAAATCTATATATTTTTTTTAAGTTTGTAACCAACAAATTTAAGAATACCAAAACCAAAATATCTCTAGGTAAATATGAACTCTTATTCCAATTTACAATTCTATTTTGAATATAATTTATTAATTAGGATAAAAAATCATTCATTATCTTGTTTTCATTTAAATAGAAAATAAATAAATGATTTCAATTTTATCTCTTAGATTATTTCTAATCAAGATAAGATTTTTTATGAAATAATTTATCTATTTTAAATTTAATTCTAATTAAATTAGAATTTCTAAAATTTAAAATAATTATCTAATAAATATTATTTTCCACATATCATTCAATAAGATATTAATTTTTGTTCACTTGTGAACTCAAGACCCAACTTGCTAATTGACAAAATATGTAATAGTACAATCAATTAAATGAACTAGTCTGGAAATCATATGAGCACATACAATAGTGGTTACTAATAATTTACTTATAATTAAATAGATTCAATTATTAATTCCAAACTATTTCACTAAAATACTGGAAATTCTATAATTGTATGTTGTCAAGGATTAGTATAAATTTGACTCATACCACATGGATTTTTTTACTTAGTAATTATTTGTACAATATCAATAATTAAATTAATTTGTAGTAATTATTTGTACAATATCAATAATTAAATTAATATCTCAACTGTCCAATTAATTTAATTACATTTTATATCATATTTCAACAATTTCATTATAAAAATTAATTTATAATTATTGTTAACACACTCTGACCAGAGAATTTAATGATCAAGTACCGAAAATCCATCAAGAGATATTTTAGTACAAATTCTATATTGTTAATTAATAATTATCACAATTCATAAATACACTCACCAAGTTATTGAGAATATTGACTTTTAATTAAGTATCACTAATTAGTAACTCAAATGAATTAATATTTATAAATATGAAATTATAATTAACTCAAGATTAATATTATAATAAAATCAATGCCTATGAGATTTAATAAATCTGACAGTTATTTAAAATTATTAAATCTCATTTTTTATTCCGTTCTATGTAGACAAACTATATAAGTAAATTGATAAAAACAAATCATTCGATGAATTTACTACAGTTTAACATAAATAAAATGTTAAACTTTATTTATCTATAAAAATCACATAAATACATATGATATAATTGAAAGGACATTTATTTGAAATTCTCATAAAAACTATATATATATATATATATCAATAGTTTTATCATAAAAAAAATAAAAATATAATAAATACATAATATGCTTTGAATAACGTATAATCCCAACACTATCTTTTTTATTAACAAATTTGCTTGGCCATTCAATTTTCCTACATCACCATAGGAGGCTTCAGTAAATGCTATTTCCTTCTTTTGAACATTAAAGAAAATTTCAAAGACATTTGATAGAATGCATTCTTAAATTCCATGTCCCTCACTTTTCGACGGAACATCATTTCTGCTTTGAGTTACATATATCGTGACATAAAACTCATAAGAGCATCTTCATCGGCATAATTGGAATGCAATTGTAAAATATGCATCTACAACCACATCAATAAAATTTAAACTATACTTTTAAATACATTTCAGCCCCTACAATTGTTATAAATTTCAATTGGTAGGATCCGATTTATATTTTAATATATTATATTCACTGTTAATAATTAAAATGTAAAATTTTATTATTATTAACTTTGTAATTAAAATATAAAATTAATTATATCTATAGCCATATAAATTTCAGTATTTACACTAAATTTAAAATCTTTCAATCCAAAGGGTGTATTAAAATAATTATATTTATATTATTAAATATAATTAATTATATTAACTTAATTTTATACTTTAAATTATGAAATTAATCATCGAATTAATCATATATTTAATTATTATTTTAATGAACTTTAATTTTATATTAATTATATTTATATTATCAAGTATAACTAATATTATTAACTTAATTATTGCCTATTCCATATTAATACATATATTTAATTAATAAAATAATTAATTATATTAATTACATATTCATTAATTATATATATAAATTAATGAAAATATTATTTATTAATTTTATTTAAATTATAGTAAAATAATACAAGTGGAATTTATAAAAAAAATTTTAATCAATTGAAATTGTCTCTATCCTGTTTTAAAAATTAAAAGTTTATAAATTTGCAATTGAATTTTTTATTCATACAATTGGTCTTACAATTGCCATGTAAAATTTTGCAATTCGGATGTGGATGCTCTAAATTGATCGAGTTGTTAAATTAATTACCTCAAGGTTTCGAAAGTCCAAGACATCCACTCGCTCCATGATGTCAAATAGCCTTCCAGGGGTTCCAATCAATAAATTAGCTCTTCTTCCTCAATTTTCTTCACATCAGCTTT